>DWJZ01005194.1:0-14362 GCA_018249125.1 Asbolis capucinus | reverse complement strand
CCATAGTACAAGCTAACGCTTAGTTTGGGTTCAGATGGCCGTGTGTAAGTTGTCCAAAGATATTTATTATTATTATTTATAATATTAAAATTGATTTGTCACGAACGTCATACCAGTGTCAACTACAAACAAATTAACATCCAATTTTTCGACGCTAGGTAGTACTTATAGGAAAGAGCGAAACTTGCTTGATGTTTGACGCACTGTCTAGCACCGTCAAAAAAGTCATCTTGTTTTTTTAAGCTGGCACATGAACAGGATCCGCCTATTGGTTAATGATCACAACCACCCATGGACATTAGCAAAATCAACAGTATCTAACACGTGCCAACCAGGAAGGAAAGAAGAGAAGCACAGTAGTTGCAGTAATCTGATTCAATACTAAAAGTAGCAGACTCCAGATATACAGATAATATATCGCTTTAGTGCCCCTAGGACAAATATTTTTTTCTCTTAACGTTCGCGCAAAACGCAAATTCAAAATGTATGGGAATGACACTTGATGCAGAAAAATATGAAATCTGTTTTTCCGCAACTCCCATAATTCCCATATATTTTTGAATTAGCTTTTAGCGTGATTGATAACAGACTACATTTGTATAGGGGCACAGGACAGATGACAGAAGAAGAATTGGAAGGAGAACGACTAACTATTGATGTCATATATATATATATATATGTTTGCCGCGTTGAGCGATGGCGACGACGGGAAGAGCACAATAGTGTTTCCAGTATTTCAACTTGTCCATTGTCTAGTCTTATAGCGTTATCCATCCAAATTTAATAAATGGACCTATGCATAAAATCAAGAAACATTCTCGTTTCCAGACTTGGCACAGATGCAAGTAAAATGCACGTTCCTTCGTTCTTCGTATTTGCATTGATAGTGTTATCCATTAAATGTCTACGCGATGTGCTTGTCCTATTTCTTAGATCCTGAACCTCTGGAGTGGAAAGCCGTTTCCTTCAGCATTGGTAACATTACTTACAAGTGGGTTGAGAATAACTTCAATGCAAACCTTTTGACGTTTGACATCGAAACAAACGATATTTGTCACAGAATTATTCCAGAAGTAATTAAGGTTTGTCCATATTGGAAAGTTTTGGAGAAACTGAAAGTAATTAACCTAATTTCAATCGATGTATGTTTCTTTGGTCTTGCTATTTATGTAATAATCGAAGTTCTGATAGACTGGGTGAAATAATACTCGGAAGTTAGATGAGCGATCGGTAGCCGCGAAGTTCCAGCAGCATTTCCTTTGCATAGGAGAGTTAGTTCAGCGGTCTAGTTGCAGTTGTTATCTTTAGATATCAACTTGCAAGAACCTGTAGTCCAGTTGTTATTAAATAAGGAACTTTGAGCAATGGATCTCGGATTATATTTACTTAATATTTTAATACAATGTACATAGTATAAGTTTTTAATGATGTCTACTTGAACTTTAGTTTCAGTAGTTGTAACTTATAAAATTTCGGAGGCGTATGAAGGTTAGATAAACAAGGTTTATTAAAAATATTAATTTAATTATAGATCCATAATACAAAGAAACACAAAATTTTTTATCTGTATTGTTGACCACTGAGGAGTTCTCTTTTTTGGAGCCAATTCTGAATGTAGTATCAAGTCATGCTTGTCATAAAATGCATTGACCTCAGGATGAAAGCTTTATGCAAAATTTCAGCTCCGCAGTGTAAGAGGAAATGGGTCTAATTAAGCTTGCGAGATTTGCCCCGTAACAAACCAATATACAAACATACACTGCAAGTTAAATAAAAGCTTGTAATAATAATATTAAAACGTTGTCTGTGAGTTTATTAAAGCGTGTTGTTATTTTTAACCTAAATATCCTATTTAAAGCTGAAAAATGTTGGAAGTATAGTAGGCCGGCGGTTTTCGTTCATCCTTTGTGATCGGACGAGTTATTCAACTGCGCGAGGAAAGATCGCTACTCTATGTATTTTGGAAGTCAAATCTTGTTCCAAACACGACTAAACGAACGAACGACTGAACACGAATAAACCATTGACCTCGCGACGACACCTGAGCAATAATTTAAAAGTGTTTCCTGCATAATCAAATATTTAAAAAAATAAACACGAAATCGTTCATATTTTCACTTCTGTCGGCACTCCCGGAGTACTTCTTTTTTGTGTTTCGATGGCACTATCTTAATTCTGTCTTGGTTGTTAATATTGTCGACAAAAAAATCCTAGACTTGAGTTATGTAACTATCCCACCAATTTGCACTTAAGCACGATGATAGGACCTCCTCAGTAATGAGACGAAACCCAGTTAATTATCATGACCTCATCTCAAAAATAATTGCATTACTGTGCAAACCTGTGTCAGATTCCGTCCCAGTTATGGTTATTACGTGGGCGCTTCATAACATTCCAAATGCAAACAGGTCTCTCGGCAACTGTAATCGTTACTTCGTCCGTCTCAGGAGTGCAGTTTACTCAAAACGAAAGGAAACTGCTGTTACGTATAAACATACATTTTTATTTTATAGCGTCAATGTGAAAACTTTGCATGGATACTTGGTTTCACTGCATGTTAAGCATGACTTGATACTGTGAAAATTGTTATATTGGTAAGACGATTTAAAATAAGTGATATCACTAACAACCTATATACTTAAATAATTGGCACGCTTTTTGGCAACTTGTGTTAAAACAGTAATATAAAAGTTATATGATATATGTATATATGTAGTTTTACAATCTAGCTCTTTCTATCGATATTGCTCAGGTAAAAAAAACCTAACCACCCCTTTCTTTCATTTCCGGGCGCTATTTTGAAATATTTTTTAATCACGATTCTGACAAATTCAATTATATCTCAATCTTATATCTTTGGGCGGTAACATGTGCAAGGAAATGCACATATATTCACTCGAAAAACATTACACTCCTTCTAGCGCAGTAGGGTAATTTTAAAATAGCAAATTAATGAAACTGTAATAAAAATAATTCGGTTATTAATTCAGCTATTAACAATCATTAAATTAGTTTGATTGTTCCGTTAAAATAGGGAAAGAGGAAATAATTATCTGCAAATGTTTAAAGATATAAAAGTCTTTCCTCCCTACAATGCGATCTCTGTAAATAAGGAAAATCTTCGAAGACTCTTAATTCCTTAAGAAACGGTGTAAGTTTGCCGCGACACGTTAAACCTTGTCGAGTGTGAAGTCGGCGCTGTAATCTTCTCTTGAGCTTGTGTTAGCAGGTGTCTTGGTTACTTGGAGTAAGCCAGCTTGCTATTACACCGACAGTGAGAAAAGAAAAGTAGTTATGTGTGATTAATGAGAACACGCCTTGGAATTTTGTAGTTTGTGTAACTTAATGGTTTTGAACTGTCGGGAACACAAAAAGAATGGAGTAAACAATGGATTCTAGGGATTTATGTTAAGTTTGAACTTTTTGATAGCATTTGAATATTTAACGAGGGGATTTTTTAGTAAACAATACTAATTAATAATAAAGAGAAAAGACTTGTATTTTTGTATATTTGTAATGAATAAACTCAAAAAGTACTGATCCGATTTGAATGGAATTTAGCACAAAGATTATAGTATGGGATAACATTTTATCAACGTACATGCGCGTAAACGACCGTGGGTCGACAGTATAGGCTGGGTATGAAATGGTTTTTTGATCGAAAGAGGTAGCAGCTAGAAAAACTAATCATAAAACAGAGTCATCCGTTACTTAGCAGGGTTTACGTACCACGAGCGAGGGAGTTTTGTTTCAAATCGATATGGCTGAAGCCAGAAAAGTTAAAGGCAAAATGAAATTACTTGCAGTGAATCAAATCCAATATAGTGTAACGCCATCATTTCAAATTTGAGATTAAATAATTGAATTTTAATCGTTTTACAATTTACAAGGAAAGCGACCGTTTTACTCTAATTGGAATTCATCCAACTCTTTCCTGTAGGATTATTAAAATGAAATCTTTACCAACTTATTCTATTATGAAGGTTTTTAATATGAAAAAGGGTGTACCTCTAACGCTAAGGGGGTCTAATTTTACAAATTTTATACCATCGTTTTAAGCGACATCTGACGAGCAGTTTTGGATTTAATCTTACTTTTAATATTTTTCGTCTTGTTCTTTACCTCATAACTTTTATTTGGTGTACCGCCTTTAATGATTCTTTTTTTTTGTCCAGAGATAATACTTGTCGGATAATTGCATGTAATTTTGAGCGCCATCTTCCGGTGAGTTTTTGAGTTAACTTTTATAATGTGTATTTAACTGGTTGCGACTACGTTGACAATGATTGTTTAATAGTATTTCTAGTCTGAGGTATTTGAAGTCGGTTTTTTTAATAATAAAAATCATTATATTATGAACCGCCATCAAAAAATTTATTATAACACACTATAAAAAAAAATTTGATTATTCTTCAATAACAGATAAGTAATAAAATTACAATAAGATCACGTAGGCGAAGTCAATAAAATACGCATACGTATAGGCATATCTTAAAAATGATTCGTTAGACGTCGCTTATATTTACATAGGACCACATGACAAGCATGAGCTTCCGAATAAAAAAAATATGAAAATCACTAAAAAAAAAGTCGAATCTCCATCTATTTTGAAGGCGGTAAATGGTGGTATAGTTTATTTATAACTAGAAAATGCCCAAGCTCCGTTTCGGTGGAATTGGTTACCATTAAAAAGTAAGTGGCTTAACTGTACAATTTTAACTTCTTATCCCGGAAAAAGCCGATTCCTTGGATAAAACATATCCTATAACCATTTTCGAGTTTTGACTTCAGTTATGTCAAGGTTTATCTAAAACTGTGTAGTGGTTGTCACGTGAAGCTTAACCCTACAGAAAAAAGAATAAAAATAATTTCGTTGCTATATCAATAAAATTTCCAAAACAATTAGTTTGTTGAATTTACCCTCTTACAATTAATATAGATAAATTTAGAACAGTTATAAAACAGTGTTACAGAAATTCTTTGCCGTCGACATAAAATTTCAATGCAACTCACTGATATTCATAGTCATTGGAAATTGTCGAATTCCTCGAACCGATGACGTCACCCAACTCCGGACAATGCAATACGATTGCGCCAAAAAGGGCACGTGGACGGTGGTTTTGCACCGAACACTATTGCACAGTAAATCCGGCGGCATCGGGACCGGAAGGCAATATAAAAGGGAGAATGAAATACTGACAGAGCAGCACGGGGCAACGCTTTGTGATACCAATAAAATCATTATCAATTGTCAATTACGTATTGACAGGATCTCTCCTCCAAAGCTAGGCGGATTATGTCTTTTATATTAACACATTAGGTGTAATCTAATTCGTGAATTAACTGTGGCGTTTGTTGATCCTTTTATTATGAGTTAGCGATACGTTTATAAAGAGTATTCTACATTTTTATTATTTATTTAAAACTTTATTGGCAACCTCAAACTGGGTTTACAATGAGCGGACTTAATGGCTAATGGTATTCTCTGCCAGTCAACCCTTGCAGATGGCGAAAAATTGTGGCGGGAGTACAATAATAATTGAATAATTACTTGTGTTCATAAAATATAAGTACAAATAATAATTAATATTTAATTTATTATTTGTACTTATATATATTTGTTAAGATATTGGATAAATACCTGGCTCGCTTGAAGCTTCCGACATGTGGGTTGTCCGCTCACCTCTTCACCAATCCGCATTGGGGCAACCTGATGAAGTAATGAAATGAGGAATGACACGGGCTCAGTCAGCTCTCTCCCAAGTTTTCTTGTTTAAAAACATTTATGTTTTACCAAATAAATCATGATTTTGTCTATAAAATATCAACTTAATATTAATTTGCCTCGAGTCAGTTGAGACAAGGGTCGTGACATTCGCCGATATTATGTAAATTGTCATAAATACTCGCGGAGTTTTATCAACGTGGAGCAGGCAAGGAATTACACGACACAGACCGAGATGTTAAGAATAAGAACAGGTCGAGAGAGGGGGTGTACCACACTGATGTAGTCGAAGGAAAGCTAAAGTGTCAACATCCAAGGCCTAAACAACTATTTTATATTACTTACAAACAAGTTATTTATTGAAATTTTCTCGCACATTTGATCCTTATCCTCAATAATAATATATTTGCGAAATAAACATTAACTAGTACAACCATTCTCATCAAATTTAATTCATATTACAGAAAACCAAGTAGTGGAGCGACAACATTATCTTTACAGTCCTTCTTGGAACTAGTTTAATTAAGTCTCCAATTTATAAACGAGTTACCAAACTAGTTAGTAGGTTACAACTATAATTAAAGTCATGACAACTTATGATGAGGTGACGCGGTTCTTCTACTTTCTGCTACTTCTGAACAGTTCACGAACATTCTATGTCTTCCATTTTAATCTATCTACTATCTTCTATTTATAATTTTCTTAGCCTGACTATGGATGAACATACTCGGTGCAAATTAGATCTGGCATGTTTACAAATGGGGGTGAGAAGTGGAATGAATTCTAGATAGAATTTGCACTGAGTGTAGATTAAAATATATAAATTAAAAATAATAGAAAACCTGTGTGTATCGACACTAATATAATACAAAGATTTTTTTTTGTTTCTTTGTTATGGATAAACTCAAAAGTATTGGATTGATATTGGATATTTCTTTCACACATCTGGTTTATAGAATTTTAAGCGTATTCAAATTTAATTATCCCGCAAAAAGTATTATTCTGTTACTGCTTTCTCCCTTGAGCTGTCATCTTAATCTTATATACGTTTTGTTTTTGCGTTTCTCGAATTGTTTCTGGTAAAAGCGAGAAAACAATATCAAATACGTAGCAGAAGAATATTTTATATTTAATTATTTTCCAAAACAAATTTGAAGGAATCGCTATTAAAGCGATAAGACTGCCTATTGCGTTTTAAATTGTTTAATTATATATTTTCCTAATGTACACAATAAAGTTTATTGTATTGATTTCTGTCGTCATAATTACTTTTTCTTTGAGAGTAGCAGTTTTTACATCATTAATAAACACGTCAGACGGTATGTATAACTCACGATATATAGCTCCTATAACATCTACTACATTTATCTCTACTAAATCTACTCGTAACATTGTAATATATACGGGGTCATTTACTGGCACTTGCAGAAAGCTTTTTACAAAAATATCGTGTTTCTCCAGTCTGTATACAAAGTGATCTTGGCGGTGCGTCGAACGAACATTTATGGACATATGTGTGTGAAAAATTACATATGTAGTGTACCGTTATTACTAGCTGGCGAAGAAGCTGAGTTCTATTGTTTGTTGACCGAGCTTGAGAATAATTGATCACAATATATCAATATGAACGATGTATATATCAATATAAATCAATATACATATATCAATATATCAATTGAGTCGAATTGAATCGTCGATCCAATGAGAGTTAAAAGTGGGATAAACTTCCTGAGAGTTCCTCATAAAGTACTTGCTAACTAGATGAAATCTGTTTATTTATAAAACGGATGATGTTTATTGTCTATAGAGACAATAGACATTATTAATATTGCTTGACTTTTTTTTAATTTTGCGTCATCTTGAATTTGTATTGGTAAGTTTTTTACATAATTATTACGTCATTATCATTACTTATTGATCATAAAGGAATGAATTTTTTTTTTTTATATCTTTGGACAACTCACAAACGGCCATCTGACCCCAAACTAAGCGCTTGCTTGTACTATAGTGATCAGACAACTGATAAACATACATATATATTTTAAATTCATACTTATATAGATATTTACACCCAGACACATAGCCCAAACATTCCTGCTCATCAAAGAAAAGTTTGAACAGGGTGGGAATCGAACCCACGACCTGCAATGTAGCAGTCAGGTTCACTAACCACTAGACCAATCGGTCTGTCAATTTGAAACCAACCTAGAAATGTGTGCAGAAATCCCTTTTGCTTTCGTAATTAACAACATGCGCGTAGTACTAAAAGGGCTGGCGGTGTTCCATATTGTGCTCCATAGTTGCCCTAATTACCTGTTCACTTTAGGTCTATTAATTCATGCACTTATATTATATCAGCAAAAGACCAATAGCGGTCGTCGAGTCAAAATGTATAAAGGATGGCTTTAACCCATCGATGGTTCACTACTGAGCACGGATCTCTCACACGGAGGAGGCCTAGAGCGTACTCCACCATATAGAGACATAGCTTAAATGGGTCCGTTATGGTCGCAACGGCCTTTGGGTTTGTCCCATACCCATATCTCCAAATAATAAATACTTCGTCATGCTGTTACAATGGAGATTGGTGGAGGGTTAGTGGCCAACCCAAGTGTCGGAAGTTTATGCCAACCGAAGGTCTCCGACATGGCTTAATGATGGCTATCTAACGGCAACAACCGGGCCCGACTGCTTCACGTGCCCTCGGAAGCATGGAAGCATTCATGAAATTTCTGCCACGAGCGGTCCACCATCCTCCAACCGACCGCGCCGCTTTTCCTTCACTTTCTCGATCGCTTATGAAGCAAACTGCCGGCTTATGTACGAAATGAAGCGGCCCGCTTTCCCGCGACTACATCCGCGTTGTAAACTCTCCTCTTCACCTCCATCTTCATTCCTCTGTTTTTGGCTCCCTCCTTCACCCACCACACCCACAAAGTGCAAGAATAAAAAGTATCATACTTATATCTTCGATGCTTGCATCACATAACTCAACCCAACACGGCCCACTATTGAACATGGGTCTCTTCTCTGAAGGAGAAGGTTAAGGCCATAGTCCACCGCGCTGGCCATGTGCAGATTGGCAGACTTCACAAACCCTTGAGTTTTGCAAACTCCCCGGCATGCATGTTTCCTTACGATGTTTTCCTTCACTGTTATAGCGAGTGACATTTAAATGCTTAAAACGCACATAACTCCGAAAAGTCAGATGTGTGCGCCCCCTGGGATTCAAACCCGGACCCCCCGAGTAGTAGGCCGAATTCTTAACCACTAGGCTATGACCGCTTGATGCTTGCATACCTTATCTCAAGCTCTTTAAACGCGATAACGGTAGCCTATGTTTTTCCTCAAATTTTATTCTACCTCTGTACCAAGTTTCATCAAAATGAGTTCCATAGGTTAGACCGGACAAAGTACCAGACAGAAAGACTTACTTTTGTATCTTACTAATATTATAAATGCGAAAGTTTGGAAGGACGGATGTTTGTTTATCTTTCACTTTAAAACTACGGAATGCATCCGAATGAAATTTGGCCAGAGATAGTAAAACTACTGAATGCATCCGAATGAAATTTGGCCAGAGATAGGTTATAGCCTGGAATAACACAGGCTACTTTTTATCAACCGAGGTAAAGCCACGGGCGAGAACTAATAAGAATTAGCTTTTTTCTGATTACGTTCTGTAAAACAATTTTCATCACCTGATTGCTCCACTTTTCTTGATACTCTGAGTTAAGCTGGTATAAAATGGTGACATACTTGTCTGAGAACAACAGAGAAGATGGATCTACCAGATTACACCAGATGGATACTAAAAACCGCGAAAGAAATTAAAGAAGGAAGAAAGGGTCGCGTATTCTAAATGAGTGTCTTGAACCTTCTCTTCAAGTGGATTAAAAATACTGCAGCAGAGAGACAGAATTACATTTCAACGGGCCTTGTATTCAGGTAAGTTTATCTGCCTATCGTTTGACTGCAAAAACAATTTTAATTCAAGTAAGATTTTTACGGCGGGTATCCCATCGTCGTAAACATTGCGCTAGTACGACTCGCTTCGCCTCGTCTTTTATCAGCCGTACCGTGAAGGACTGGAATAAGTTGCCCGCGTTGTCCTCGTTGGATTACAGTGTAAATGTCATTGAAGAGTGAATAGGCTTCTACTTAGTGCTTTTTACCATCATACCATTTACCAAGACTTCATCGCCACTTACCATCAGGTAACTTCGTAGACAAGCGCTAAGTTATGTATATAAGGTAAAAAAGGTATACTTATAGTTCTATAGGCCTTCGAAAGGAATAAAAACTTTTGCATTTGGGTTGACTACTAACTCATCCACTTATTTGTATTGGAGCAGCGTGGTGGAGTATGATCTAGGCCTTCTCAGTATGGGAAGAGAGCCTTGTTAAGTAGTGGGTTATATAAGTTGAAGCCATGCTTATAGTTACAAGTAAGTGCGGTCGTTAAGAGTATGGGTGATCGCTGGCGGTAAAACTTGAGTGCTTCCGTGCTTCAGAGGGCACGCAAAGCCACTTGTCTTACTAGTTATCGTTAAATACCAATCACATAGACTGAACTAACACTTAAAAAACTATAAACGACACTTGTGTTGGCCACTAATCACTTGACCAATCCGAACTGGCAGAGTGGTGAAGTATGCCCTAGGTCCCGTGAGTAGGAATAAAGACCCGTGCTCAATAGTAGGTATTTTGACAAGGGTTGGGTTTAAGGAAATGCGTTTTGAATCAATAATAATTTATTATTGCTTATAATTATAATAATGCCGCCATGTTTACGGCATGGATGGATGGATAGACGGATGTTTGTTACTCCTTCATACAAAAATTACTGAACAGATCCGAATGAACTTTGGTACAGAGGTATATTATAATTTGAATTGACCCATAGGCTACTTTTTATCAAAGTACGTACCACGCGGGCGAAGTCGCGGGCGAAATAGTAGTATTTTATAAATCTTGTGGGGTTGTAATTTTTCATAAAATAATCAGGTGATGAATGAAATAATTTTTATCTGTGTTCAAAAATATGTTGTTGGAGAATATCATTATCTATATGTAGTTTATAATTCATTAAAAATCTAATATCCATTGCCAGTCATTTTTGTCACCAGAAATAAAGTAAAAAAATATTCCGTGACGTAAACGTATTCAATATTCGTATCAAATTCGGATACAAGTAAATATATAAATTTATCGACAACCCTAGTTTGACGGTAAGATGAACGTCACCCTATGTCCTAGGGCGATGAATCTCGATAAAGTATTAATTCTTTGCGTCGCTAACTTCGCCTATAAATTAAATTTTCACCTAAATTATACCGAACTAGAGGTTTTATTCGACAGCGGCGGTAAGTAGGTCGTGATTCAAATATTTATACGGCACAATTTCGTTGCGGCGACTGTGGCCTCATCGAATTTTAGATATATTTATATACCAAAAAGTTTTAAAGTAAGTTAATTGTGGAAGTTTGAAATTGTTTGAAGCTGGCGTTACAGTTTCTGTGTTAAGAGAACTTGACGAATTGTGTTTTTATTTCTGTTAATGTATGAGCCTTGCCTAACTTATTCTTATGTCACTTTTATGGGGAATGGCCCTAGCTTATTAATAAGCTTAGCTTATATTAGAGCGTTAAAATGCTCTATATATCAAGTCTAGTTGAGGGGCCTCCTGTTAATGGTGTAACTATAGGGCGGCACGATTAGCCTCATGCCACGAGCTCTCGGCCTGACGGGGCACCCAGCCCGAGAAACTGCGAGCTCTGAAGGGCATTTTGAAGATGCATTCAGGAATGCTGTAGAGAGACCAGAACCAAATATTGTCAATCATTGTCTTTTCTGATAACCACTTTGTGTAGATCATTATTGTTCGAACGCTGCCAGACCTATGATTTCCGTTTCATTGTTTCCCGTCCGAATATGTATCGGTAAGTTGTGAGGCGGTTGGCGAGCGTTGTCGTTGAGAATGTGTGGTATTTGTATTCCACAGGGCCTGTGAGTAGCGCTCCGGAATATCAACAGCGGGGTCGTAATGTGGAACAAACTGCCGCAGAGAGACGTGTGTCGCTGCACGGTGCACTCGGCCGCCGCTTCCGAGCGCTCCTTACAATAATCTCTCGTCCGCTGTATGCTAGTATTTGTGGACTGCACTTTATGCAGAATTCATACACATACAAATATTTTTCTGCAAAATTCTATTCTGTTGGTCTAGTAAAAACTACTACGCCAGAGGTCGTAAGTTCAATCCCCACCCAGAACTACCTGTTTTTTGATGACCAGAATAGATTGTTCTGCGTCGGGGTGTAATAAAAATATGTATAAATTTATGGATTTAAAAAATATATGTACATATATTTATCAATGGTCTGATCACAAAACTTATACTAAGTTTCAGGTCAGTTGAGTGTATGAGTTGTCCTGAGATATTTATTTATTATTAATTTACTTATCTGTATGATGGATGCGTCAATTTAAATCAAAGAGGATGAGTGACCGCTAGTGGCAAAAAAATCTTGAGTGCTTCCGTGCTTCGGAAGGCTCTGAAAGACAACGATGGTAGTTTTTATCGTTAGATAGCAATCGTTAAACCATGTCTGAGGCCTTCAGATGGCATAATGACTGCTCAGAGGATCTTCCTCATTGGCTTCATCCGTGGCCCACTACTGAGGAGAGGACGTGTGTCTCCCCATACTGAGGAGGCCTAGAGCATACTTCACTCTGCTCCAATGCGGATTGGTGGAGGGGTCAGTGGCCAACCCACGTGTGGACTTCCACTTTTTTATGCCTTCTGCCTTTACCCTCATTAGGTATACTGATAAGGTAGACTGCGAAATCCGACACTATTGACATTTACAGGCCGGTTGGTCTAGTGGTTAGTGAAACTGACTGCTATACCGAAAGTCGTGGGTTAGATTCCCAACCAGTCCGTCGTATTTAGCTTCACATACAAGATGTTTTACATCCAAGGGATGATTAAATACTTTTGGTACAAGTTATTCGGATAATTCTAATTTGGTGTGTTATTCAAGTAATGGAAGTTTCAAACAGTGGCCGCAGTATCTTAAGCGCTCAACTTGAAAGCCCCAACTTTGTATTAAGCACATTGCACACACGAACTATGGGATCGGCAAGGAATGGTAATTTTGTGTAATTTATACAATTGTACGAACTATCGACATAGAAGTCTAATGTCAAATCTAAGATCGACAGATTTACGTGCTCTTCAAGGCACAAAAACGCTCATCAATGTCATCTTCTCTACCGTATAACATTGGAACAGTCGTTTCAAGATACTTAATGGATGCATGAATGAACGAATAAATGACTGCATGAATAGAAGAATGAATGAATGAACGGATTAATTAATGGATGAATGTATGTGTAATCACGTGTAAATCAATTTTAATAATAATTAAGAAAGAGCTCCTTTTTATCGCCCTTGACTGACACAAGTATATTTATTTATTCATAAAGTTGTTTGATAACCCTAATAAATACATGCTGTTTCCACATTTACGTCAAGTATGTCTGCGTAGTTGTCACCTAGTGAAATTTCCGCAGCGGCTGCAGAGGTAAATATTTTTAGTTTTTTGGCTCCGATGTTACTAAAACTCGCACCTACCTGCATTGTTAACAATTTTAAAATGGTTTTCACGAAGTCACGGGATACATTTTCAATTTTCTGCTACGATACATTTCGCGTAATCCATTTCGTTCAAAGATTTAGTGCAACTCGAGGATGATTTGAATTTGCTGTGTATTTTTGAAGACTTGGACTACGAGTATATTTTCTGAGTGCATTAAACTTTATCATGTTTAGTTATGGTTTTATTAAGTTCAACAGAAATTTATTTTGGGGAATATTTAAAAGCGCTTGTTTACTAATTAAGAATCATAAGAAACAAAAGAATTTAACGACCTCGTCGTACGCTCTTAAGAATACATATGTATATGTACATCGAAATTCGGATACAAATGACTCCATCCCACCTCTGTTTTAATTTTATTTATTTATTTTATTTATATAAAAACCTTAAAAGTTTTTAACAAAGCTTGAAGTTAATGCCCAGTGACATTCTCTACCAGTCAACCCATACAGAAGGTGAGAGTTTGTGGTAGGTGGTAAAAATAAAACAAGTATACATATATAACCCAATTGTAAAAATCCTGGATTTATATTTATATGCAAAATTTTAAAAATAAATATAAATGGATATATACATACATTTAAATACAATACTAATTGAGGTTTTTCATTTATTAACATATTTATTATGAAAGCTGATCACAGCACCCATGCTCTTTCATAAGAGAAATAACGAGACCCTTTTTCCTTCATATATTTAAATGAATGTAAAATGTTATACCAGAATTTTCGGCCTTGTACGCCCTGTAGGATACCATTAAATTTGAAATTATTACACTACGTATATTTAATTTCAGTAACGTTTATCATTTAATTTTACGATAAAAGTGGATTTACCGTAAAATTAATTAAGTACGCCATTGCAGTCTTGCATATGTCGTTATCATTATTTATGAAAATCAATATAATTATTCACTAGTCTAAACAAAGCAACACATTATTAGTTGAATTAGTCAATGAGTAGTGTAGTATCCGGC
>DWJZ01005193.1:0-14362 GCA_018249125.1 Asbolis capucinus | reverse complement strand
ATTTTTTAAGGACTCTTTCACTAATTTCCGATCCTCACAGTTCCTGGTGATACGTTTGCGCCCAGTTCTGGGCCTATCCTCGTGCGTACCGGTAGCGGCGAATCGCTTAATTGCAAGTTGGACCGCTCGGCGCGAACACTTGACAGTTCTGGATATTTCAACTTTGAATTCCTACGTTTTTCAAGAGAGAGCTCAGGTTTTTTAGGCATTTGGATCAAAATTAGTGCAACTCAACACAACACGGCGCTAGATCACGGTATTTGTACACAACGACGCGAAATAGTGAACTGAAAAAATAAATATTGGAAATTATGAAAGGGATACCATGCTGTGCAACAGATGTGTTTTGGCCCTAAATGTTTGGTACATTAATGTTTTAAATCCCTTTTTAGATACCGCGTAATTCATATTTAAATAAAAGGTAATGTTAACTATTGCAGGTATTGCGCACCTGCAAAACATGTGGGATGCTCCAAACTTTTGGCCAAGGCTGTATGAATATCAATTCAGAAATGTATATTTATAAAATTATGTTTCAATCATCATAAAGATTACAATAATGTTATGTTCAGTTGTTGAAGTTTAACAGAGCCATATAGTAATTTAATTTGAGATCCTATAATATGTAATGCAACAGTGAAATGTTTCGGTGGCAATTTCGAGGTCCAAAATAAAGCTGGAATTCCATCGGCTTTCTTTTTTTTGTCCAGTTTAGGTGGCTTCATTTACATGTCTCGATGGAGATTTGCATTGTCAGTGACAATACGTTACCTTTCGAAGCAATGGTGAAAATAAATAGCGTAGCGTTAAGCAAAACCACCACCAGCCTGCCTGCTTTAGTGTTCTTAATTTTGTGGTAAGATAATAAAAGCTCAAGAAGATTAAAGATTATTTTTTTTTCATATATTGTAATATATAAAAGGCCACAGGCGAGTAAAATAGGCAGACACTGCATTTAAGTAATAAAAATCAATTCAAAGTTCAAGTAACCGGCAAGTTCTATTTATTTGTGAAAGTGGAACAATTAGTTTTATTAAACACTTAACTATTATTACACATATTTATAACTCATCACAATTATGAAATTTCATAGTTTTCTCTGTCTCATTTTATTTACAACCCACCTTTAACCTACCCACTTCGAAAATTTATAAATCATATTGTTCCTTAAAAAATAATAAATAAAAATATTATGCATAAATTATATTCAAGAAATCCTACAAGAGAATGTTAATTCTTGAATTGTGGATATTAGTAAAGTAATGGGGTATATCCGTGACTCCCACGACACGCTGTCTGAGAGCGGGGGTACGCTTATAAACATTTAGGTTTTTGTTTAGACCTCATGCACGCTTAGCGTAATCTGGTGGAAGAAAAAAACCAAAAACTGTTTATATCACATATTTTATCTATAATTTATTATCATGAATTTTTTAACTGTTTAGTCTGTGGTTGTCACAATTCAGAATAGTGGATGTGTATTCTAAAATTTTTGTAAATTTGATTACTGTTTACTTTGAAAACATTAAAGAAATTAGACATTATATTAATCTCTATAAATCATAATGGCAGAAACAATGAGACAAACTGTTGCCAATATTTTAAAGAGTATTGAAAGGTATGTTGTTGTAAAACTAACCTTAAAACCATCTGAAAAGTTCCAGCAGGTTTTCAAAGCCGATCTTGTTAGAAATTTGTTTAATAGATACTAAGACGGAAATCTTATCTACTGATTAAGAGTTTTAATTTCATAAGTTAAGTAGGTTGTGTATTGGTGCTTTTTGATATCTTGAGATTACTTATTTGTGTATGTTCTGCTCCCTCCAAACTTCCAAAGCATATTATTCCAGTTTCAGCTGAATTACATCGCATTTGAGTAGTATTTTTTTATGCATGGAATTGTATGTTTACCCATTAATAACGCACTACTAAGTACGAGTATCTCTTTAAAACTGTGGATGGTTAAAACATACTCCATCACGCTGCTCCATTGTGTATTGTGTGTGTCCATCCAGTATTGGTTGATGCTGTCTGAAGGCCTCCAATAAGGTTTAACTTTATTGCCACTAGCAAGTGTGAATGACAACCTGTCCAATTTCCATCAGCATCCTCTGTTATTTAACTTATCCAAAGTTATGATCATCATCAAAGTTGTTGTTGCATTGAATGTTAACTACATGAATAATTTGTTATTTCCAGATATAATCCGGCCAACCTTCAAACTTTAGAGCGATATGTGGAAATGCAATCAAGAGAGAACACATATGATTTAGAAGCCAATTTAGCAGTTTTGAAACTTTATCAGTTCAATCCAGAGAAGTTCAATCCAGATATTACATGCCAGATTCTCTTAAAAGCCTTGACTAACTTTCCTCATACTGACTTTACTTTATGTAAATGTCTCCTATTGGAGTCTGTGGTAAAAAAAATTAATATTGCTTCTCACTTTATAGAAGTTTTGTAATTGTGTAGTTGGTATTAGATTATATTGCTAAAATTATTAATAAAGATTCTTGCTCAGCAATGTTCTGAATAGCACCAAACCAGGTTTCAATTTGGCCTGTTCCCCAGGCATTCCACTAACTCAAACCGGGATAGAGTTTCAGTGTTATTGTAGACCTATACAACACAATACAATACTATATTACTTACAGCAGAAACCAATGGAACTTACAAGTTGGAGTACACAATTTTCAATTATAAATTTCATGACTAATTCTGACCAATATCTCATTTACAGCCCTCCTGTTTGTTATATTCTTTCCCTGAATTATCCTAGTGGAGCTATGAAAATAATGTGACACACACAAAAATTTAAAAGTAAAAATATCTTATCTTGTTTCAGGCTGAAAATGAAACTATATCTCAAATTAAATATCTGGCTGATATTTTGGAGCAGTGTGACTTTGCGCAGTTCTGGAATCGTGTACACCAGATGCCAGAGTTGTGCAACCGCATTGTGAGCTTCCATGATTCGATTCGAAAGTTTGTGTGTCATGTTGTGGGCATCACGTTCCAGACCATTGACAAAAATAATTTAGCAAATTTGTTGGGTGGCATTGATGGTATGTATAAGGATTTTGTTATAATCCTACTAATATTATAAATACGAAAATTGTGAGGATGAATGTTTGTTACTCCTTCACGCAAAAACTACTAAACCAATCTCAATGAAATATGGCACAGAGATCCATTATAGTCTAAAATAGCACTTGGGCTGTACTCTTTATCAACATACCTACCAAGCGGGAAAAGCCAGCGGGCAGAATCTATAATGAAATATAATAAAAATAACAATTTAACATAAAATATTGAAGAAATTTAAATGAGAGTTTGTAAATTGAATCTTGCTAGTATTACAACCATTTATTACAATTTTCAGATGTCACTCTCAATTACTGGGTGAAGAAATATGGTTGGAGGGATGATGGTGATTTAATATTTATTGCCAACCAAGATGAAAATATCAAGACAAAAAATATCACTGAGAAAATTGAGTTTGATCATCTGGCTCCTTTGATGACTCTCTTGTAAATGTTGAATTTATTTTGTCATTAAATTTACTTTGATAGTAACATTTGTTTTATTTAACAGTTGATGGTGAATTAATTGTATTTCAATCACTAGTAATGCAAGAGCCCATTTTGAGATTACTACATTAGTGATAATTCATTCCAAAGCTCTTCTGGTAGGAGAAACTTTGAGCAAGGAAAACTAATATCAAACTTAGTCTATTATTTCTAATTTAATAGTCTTCTTTAAAACACTGGAACTTGTAGCCACCCAGTCTATGGTTAGTAGAACCTACTGCTTCTAGTTTAGGCTGTCAAAATTAGCGGTTAGCCATTGTTAGTCAAGTAGCAGAGTATAAATAATAACTTATGGTTGCATAGCAAATCTAAAGCAAACGAAAACTATTAATCTCATTACGACATCTTTTACAATTGGTTTGCATTAATATTGAAAATAATCTGCATTATAATTTCAAATATTTCTATGCTTGAAACCATGCAAACTGCTTTAAATTTTTGACTGCATAATAGTGGTGATATAAACTATATTTGGAACAGCTGTTGCAGTATTTGTTGCTTATGAAACTCGTTAAGTTTGCATAAAACAAGAATGGTTGAATTGAAAGACAATTTAAATAATATTAATTCCTTTAACAACAATTGCACACATCGATTGACTTTACAAATTTCACAGCCTACCTTTGACTATAACCTTTCATCCATCCTACAAAGTACAATTTTTTTAAGATTTTTTATTATTTTATTTTTAGTAACAATATAGAGTAACAACATAACAAGAAATAAACGTAATTCGAATTAGAATATAACAAGTTTGTGGTTGGGTCGTGTTTAGGCTTTCTTTCCGTGGCTGAAACCATGTTCTTTGCCGCCAGTGTGGCCTGTTTTCTTGCTGTGGTCGTGATGATGAGCATGATGTTCCTCGTGTCCATGATGCGCTTTGTGTCCTTTGTGGTCCTCGTCGTAATGTCCTTTGTCGTGATGGCCTTTCTTGCCGTGATGCTTTTCGTGATGACCCTTTTCGTGGTGACCTCCCTTCTTGTGGTGACCTTCCTTGTTGTCATGATGGCCATGGAAGTCTCCGTGCTTGTGATGATGACCGCCCTTGTGGAAGTCGTCGTAGAACTTGTGCTCCTTATGGTATTCGTCTTTGTGCGATTTATGGTGGAAGCCCGTAGTTTTAGACCCCTTTTTGTGACCCTTCTTGTGACCGAACTTTCCGCCCTTGTGTCCGTGTCCAGCCTCATGATGTTCACCATGATGATCATGTTCATCGTGGTGTTTCTTCTTATGCCCACCGTGTTCGTCATGATGGCCTTCATGGTGGTGCTTCTCGTGATGTCCGTGTTCACCTTTGTCATGGTGATGGTGAGATTTATAGCCCTTGTCACCTTTTTCATCATTGTCCTTTTGGTGATGTTCGTGATGTTCGTGACCGCCACCAGCTTCTGATTTGCTATTTTGGGCCTTTTGATGTTCCGTTCCTTGAGGTACTTGGTCTATTTTTTTACTGTCTTTGGCTTTTTTATGTTCCGTTCCTTGAGGTACTTGATCTACTTTTTTGTTGTTTTTCGCTTTTTTAAGTTCCGTGCCTTGAGGTACTTGGTCCGCCTTTTTGCTTTCTTTAGGCTTTTTATTTTCCTTTCCTTGAGATACTTGGTCTAATTTTTTGCTATTTTTTGCTTTTTTAACTTCTGTACCTTGGGGTACTTGATCTACTTTTTTAGCCTCTGTGACTGTTTTTATTTCAGTTCCTTGGGTTACTTGGTCTGCTTTTTTAAGAGTAACTGGTTGTACGTCTAGATCCTTACTTACTGCGGGTGTTAAAACCTCAGCTGTTGGTTTTGCATCTGCTGCTGCTGGTTTTGCATCTACAGCTTCTGGTGCCACAGCAGGTACCACAGCAGGTACCACAGCCTCAACGACGATTTGTTTTTGGCCATTTTCTTGCTCAGCTATGTTTCTCGCTGTTACAAAAATAAGTGCCCATGCTAGAAGCACTCCTACAAATAGTCGCCTCATCCTTCTGTAATGAAAAAAGAGATTTTTTAAGTAATCCAGGAATCCACTTTACCCATATAGCTTGTAGGCTAAAGTCGACAAATTTCACCACAAACGGTAAATCAAATACTTACAAAGAAGCGGTATTCAAGCAGAGAGTTAAAGTCGTTCTGACTCAAGAGTTTCCGAACATTTTAATTTATAGATAACAATGCTTTCATCTGTTGTCGATTACAAAGTGATCTTTGGCAATCATATTGCCGCAGGTTTCTGGGCGAATGATTATGTCGACTGGAGTATGACGACATTATTTTACGGTTTATTACAATTAGTTCCGTCAAGAGTCTTAATACAATATAGGTTTTAATAATTTATATTGAATTTTTATTTTATTTACATTGCACCGTAATTATTTACGCAATTATATAAAAATAGTGCATTTGCAACGCGAAATGTTAATCTACACGGAAATAATAAAAATAGACATAATAGGATGAAACATTTATTTACAAGGAGGTATTGTGGGTAAAGAAATAAAAATAATAAATAATATTTTAGGAATGACTGTGTCAGTTCTTGTGTTCAAATCCCCAGTGCTTGTGACCTTCATGGCCGCCCTTTTTGCCTTTGTCATGGTGATGATGATGATGTTCATCATGACCATCATGTCCTTTGTGACCCTTATGATGTTCATCGTGATGATGCTCATCATGGTGTCCCTTCTTTCCATGATGGTGTTCGTGATGGCCGGAGTGATGCTTATGACCCTTCTTGTGACCGCCACTGTGATCCTCATGATGCCCGTGATGATGTCCGTGCTTGTGATGTTTTCCTTCTTTGTGGTCGTCATCATAGAAGTCATGGTCCTTATGGAATTCGTCCTTGTGGTACTTTTTGTGGTATCCTGTAGTCTCCTCTCCTTTGGAATGATGCTTTTTGTGATGATGCTTGCCTCCTTTGTGATGATGTCCATGCTTGTGATGGTGTCCTTTATGGTCATGTTCGTCGTGATGCTTCTTATGGTCGCCACCGTGCTCGTGGTGATGCCCCTCGTGATGATGTTTTTCATGTTCTCCATGTTCGCCCTTATCGTGATGATGATGCTCCTTGTGACCCTTGTGTTCTTTGTGTCCGTGCTCATGATGGTGAGCTCCGTGATGCTCCTTTCCACCACCCTCAGCGTGCTCATGGCCCTTGTCGTTAGTCGCAGCGGCAACCAGGTCAGTTTCTTTCTGTCCTATTTCCCGACAGGAACAGACTACTAAAAAACATGCCAAGCCTAATAAGACGACTAGCGTCTTCATCTTGATTTATGTTGTGGCAACCTCAACTTTTTAGTTTGAATTCTTTAACTGTACTGAACTAACCACATCTCTATCAGCATTTATATCAATCATTAAAGTAGCTGATTGCAGTTAGTGAAAATGCAAGCAAGGACGCCAGAGCCAGCGTTACGCCTGTAGCCTTCTTATTATGTTACGAAATGTTTAAAAATAAACAGATAATTTGCATTTAATATTTTATAGTTATGCATATTATTGCTCAGTAGGTACTTTTTGATACTTTAATCAGATGAAGTATGTGAAATATTTATGTTTTAACGGGGTAACGCAGTGCTCTGGGTGGGTTGAACCCATAACTGCATTTATTTGAGATAGCTAGACTAAACAAATTGTTTACCAAATGTATTAAATGAATTCACTGTATCTACATACACATCCTTACTAATGTTATAAATACGAAAGTAATTCTCTCTCTTACTTTTTCACGCCTAAACTACTGAACTGATACAGAGGGAGAATAGAAGTTTAGGAATAACACCCAACTTTTTTGAGAAAAAAGATTTGAAGGGGTTGAAATGGGGGGCGAAAGTACTCATTTAATAGACGTGGTGTTAACTAAGAGAGGTAAAGAAGGGGGATGGGGGGTAAATATGGGGTGTACCACGCTTTTCATACGTACTTTTCATACGTACTTTTCCATAGTTTTGAGAAACTTCTGATATACTACCTATCAAAGAAATAGAATAATTAATTAATTACCGGTATTTCTGGCTGGAATTAGGTTGATCGTAGAAAGTTTTTTGAACTATTTCTTAGTTCGTTGGTAATTCGACAAAGGTTTATATATTTATGCGAAGAATTTTGTGTTACTTTTTTATATTTTCGAGTGCAATACCTCCTACTTATTTTGAATAGTGGACTTATTATGTTGGTGTTCGTAGGACGAGAGCCAGTTAACTCTGCTGATTCATACTTCCTCAATGGCGTTATTTGGCATTATTTTTAAAACGTAGTTCAGAACTTAAACAGGAGGCAGTAGGCTACTCGCTGTCTAGATGACCATTTATATCATCTATAAATTCAAATATTGCATTTAGAGAAAATAGTAACAAGGACGCTGCAAGTGTCTGTACAATCTTTGCTTAACATTATTACCAAATATTTAGTTCGGTATGAGACTTGTAATCCTTTCTTAAATATGTCTGGCATTGAATTATTTTTTTAGCTATCATGTTTAGTTCACGTACATACAGTCTATAATATTATAATCTTTAAATGAGAAGGGGTTTTTATTTAATAAAAGGATATTTGTGTTGTTTATTGTAAATAGAAAATGTGTGTTATATTCGGTGGTAAAGACTAACCAACTTTTTAAATGCTTTTAAATTAGGTATATCCAGTGGCGTGTCTGTTCGTTAAAATATGATTTTCAAGAATAGCAGACATTCTCAATTATTAACCAATTTTTTCATGAAATTGAATACAAAATTATTTCAATGGGATTCATGTCAGATTTCATAGTATTTCATAAAGAAATGCTACGTCGTATAGATTTAAGAGATAGTAAAGCCCCAGATAAGTTATGTCTTGGCGATGTCAACAAAATGACAAAACAAACAGATCGATGTTGTTTTCTGCTTGAATTATCTACTTAGTAGATGTTATATAAGTAGTTGTTTTGTCAGCTGGAAGAGACCATAACTGCGGTTGAATGCCATTGTGACATTTCTTGCATTGTACTATGGATAGATCGGCTTTCCGAAGTCATTTTAATACTTCTAACGGCTATTTTATACCTTTATTCCGAGTGGAATATATCCTAAGATGCCCGATTGCGGGTCGTGAGATTTTTACCTAACAAAACCTCTTTGGCAACATTCGGGCCCATGCGAGGTGGAATCAATATGACATAGTATATATTTTTTAACCCCCACACTTCTGTAAAGAATTTAAATACTGAACTGTGATTGGTCGATTGCGTCATTTTAATGCTCTACTATTGGTCAGTGCATCGCGCGGTATCTATTAAAAGATTCGAGTCCGCAAGTCATTTCTAGTTCTTTGTATCTATTATTTTATTTGTCATTTTCTGAAGAATTCGTAATTTTTTTTTTAAATCTATTACTTTTTTACAAGCTTTTATTTAACTTGTAGCTTGTGTTTGTGCATTACTTAGTTGATTTGCTTGGCTCAAATTTTGCAAATTTGCTTAATTAGACCCACTTCGAATTTGCGCTAAAATTTTGCGTAAAAGTTCTGTCTTGATAATACATTTTAATGATAAGCATGACCTGATACTAAGTTCAGGATTGGCTCCAGACAAGGGAACTCCTCATGGTTAACAATACAGTTATGAAATTTTGTATGTTTCTTCGTGTTAGGGCTGTTTACTCTATAATTAAAAGTGGTGTCTTTAAATATTTTGTTAAAGCTTATTTTAAATAAAATTGGTATAGAAGTCAAAGCTTCCTTGTATCGGTTACCACGATGACAGTCATCGGATGGTTCCACTCCGTTCACCTTTGTATTACCGTTCAGTTACTTGGTTCACTAACTCCAAAGATTTTTTTATTTTTTGTGTATGTTTCGTAGATATGGTAGGTCGTGAAGTATATTTCATTTTCATAATCATCAGATGTTTTTTTCCAAAAAATAAAATTTTGATTGAACATGAAGTATAAATCTGATATGTATTTTTTAATATTTGAACTAAACATCAGGTTTATACAAGTTTTTCAGACCGTTTTGTATGCATTCTAGCACTTTGCCAGATGCTATTAGAATTATTGAGTGTTATTAAACTATTCACCTAATAATCACCTACTTATAGTATCTCTTAACCTACTTATATTGATTATTAACCTACTCATTATTTAAAATCAAATAATCATAGTATCTATTAACAAACTTATAATGTTTATTAACCAAATACTTATTGTATCTATTAACCTACTTACAATGTTTATTAACCTACTTAAGTAGTAACTTAACTGTATTTTAATAAACAGTTTTTGTAAATAACTAAATCAATTTGCAAGTGGCAATAAAATGTATTTGTAGCGGGAGGCAGTAAGTTTCGTTACGGTTCACTTCAATATCGCTGATCTTGAAGGCTATGGGCATGTTTTACAGAAAATCAGTAGCAGAGCGATAAACATCGAATAGTCTCTACTGTTTCCATTGGCAGATTAATTTTTGGGGTTGGAACCGTTATGGTTTTACTATGTTCGTCTGTCCGTTCATCCGCATTCTAGCGTAAACAGTAAATACCCTTAGTACTATAAACCCATAAAAAAGACATGGAATATATATAGGTAGGTACAAATTTATCGTGGTCACAAAGTGATTGCAGAAAATCCTGTAAAATATTTCTTTATTTTTTCCGTTCTCCCGCTATATGGGGTATCGTTGGATGTCTTTTAAAATTATAAAAATTTAATGTTAACCTTTTCTTAAATTAATTCCGTTTACAACGTATAAGATTTAAGATAACAAGTTTTGTTAGGGTTATCTATTCCTCCTCTAAAAACTAAATGATTTGTTCTGAAAATGTAATAAAAACCAGATAGCATCAAATATACTAAAATTAATAGTACGTCTAATTCCGATAGGAATGCTCAATACGTTAACTAGTTAACATCTTTTCTACATTGCACGTTGCCTGAGATGCATTTGGGTTTTAACCGTTCGGCTGCCCGTTATAACACAAACATCGCAATAAACATTGATAAAATCTGAGGGTTTCAACAGTGGCATGTATGGCTTTTTTGCAGGCTTTCTTCTTTTTTTGCAAGATTTCATGAAGGACGTTGCGCTTGCTATTCGATTTATTGCGAATTATCCCGTGCGATTTCGTGATTTGTTAAAGTAAAACTTTTATTTAGATTACAAATATTCTTTGACATATGTGATGGTGTTGCATTACATTAATTCAAAAACTTTATTAAAGATGGCAGTAGTAGTACTAGACTTTTTTTACTTTAACTTTTTGACTTTAACTCTACTACGTGATTCAATTGCCGTCATTTTTAAACATGTATAAATAATTGTTTTAGCATATTTGATATATCGAGCTAGGATGAAATGGATGAAAACGGACAGAGTCGCGTTCAAAAGCTATTGCTGAATATATTTTAGTTATATGAGATCTTTAGTACTAACCTTTTGATAGATTCTCCATACATCCAACTTGTGTTTGTTATTCTGCAGGAAGAGATGCATTTTCTGGGATGAAAATTATTTCAATTGGTTCCTTTCCTGAAAATAATTCAATACATTTTGGATGATTCTTTGTAATCAGCAAATGTAATTATTGATTTAGCTAGCATAATTTTCAAAGCAGTTTAGCTTAAATATGTTCAAATTACTTAAGAAGGTACAACCGTTATTACTTATTTAAATTAGCTACTTACTGAAGTGTTTCTGAATGTATTTATAATATATAAAGAATGGAAAGACCTGAAGTGAATGACGACATCTAAAAATAAATTACAATCTCTTCTGAATCTCTTTACGCAGTGATTTATTGTAATTCAAAATCATTCACTTTATAATGACTATATCGCGGGTGCATTCTAATATTAAATGTGATGTGTTAATAAAAATCATTCATTCACTAAATTAACAAATTCAAAAGATTAACTGTACATGAAAATACTTAACGGATGAAATTATTAGGTAAAATTTAAGTAGGTACGTACCTAAATATTACTTAGTAGTATTGTTAATGACTGAAATTAATGAATGAATGGTTGTTAAAGTGCATCTCATTCTAATTATCAATGTACTTAACATACATTTGAAACTTACTGTTAGACAACTATTCAATTGGGCTGCAAGCGTGAAACTTTGTATAAGGCTTAGACGTGAAAAGTGCCAGGAAAGGTTATAAAAAACTCCTAATTATTAAAATATCTTAAGGAGATTTTCTTTTTGTAAGGATAATAGTACAAGAAGTATATAATTCATTTCTGTAATTCTAATATTTCATCACCTTCCTTACTAGTTTATGAGTTGAATTTTGGTTTTAATTTTATTTTTGCCATTATTAAAATTAAAGTAGAAATTAGTTATAAAACTATTGAAGAATTCTACTTTAGAAATAAGTAGACATTTAATGTACTATATAAATGTAATACTATTTTAGTATAATGATAATTCATATAATAATACTATGTTATATGTTATTGTGGTGCTTTAGTGTTCATGTTGACACGCATGCAGGAAGTGGAGTGAAATCCTAATTTTTTATTAGATGGTAGTAAGAGAAGTGTTGGTAAGAAAGAAGAGTAGTTCGGAAAACAACATTTTAATAACTATTAAGTAAATTTGCTTTGTACACAAGATACCTAACAATTAAAATACAAACTAATACTTAAATTAGTGTTTCTTGCTGTGGCCCCAGTGCTTGTGGTGGCCATGGTGACCCTTCTTACCATGGTGTTCATCGCCGTGGTGATGTTCGTGGTGGCCGTGGTGGCCCTTGTGCTCATGGTCGTGGTGGTGGTGGTGGTGCTTGTCGTGGTGTTTGTCGTGCCCGTGGTGGCCCTTGTGGTGTCCCTCGTCGTGGTGGTGGCCCTTCTTGTGGTGTTCCTCGTGCCCGTGGTGGTGTCCGTGGTGGTGGCCGTGCTTGTGGTGCTTGCCTTCGTGGTGGTGGCCGTCATGGAAGTCATGGTCCTTGTGGAAGTGGTCCTTGTGGTACTTCTTGTGGTATCCTTCGACGTGTTCTCCCTTGTCGTGGTGTTCATGGTGTCCGTGCTTATCGCCCTTGTGGTGGTGGTCGTGTTCGTGATGATGCCCATGGTGGTCATGCTCATCGTGATGTTTCTTGTGTCCATGTCCCTTGTGGTGATGATGCTCATCATGATGATGCTTTTTATGATGGTCCTCGTGTCCCTTGTGATGATGATGGTGGCCCTTATGCCCCTTGTGTTCGTGGCCCTCATGATGATGGTGGTGATCATGATGGTCGTGGTGTCCTTCACCATGCTCATGTTTGTGGCCCTTGCTGGCCGCGACTGCCTGGTCTTCCACCTCGTAAGCGGTGGCAGCCACCAAGCATAGCGCTGCAAGCGCTATGAAGATCTTCATGGTGCCAAATGTTTTCCGTTGTGGTATTAACAACGGAAGTCCGGCTGCTACTGACCTCTGTACGCCTCTTGCCTATTTTATATTAAAAGTTTGTACAGTAGTCTCAAGCGATGGAGAAATTTGCTCGTTTTATTCCGCAATGATGTTGTTAACGGACACCGTCAATTAAGGGATATTATTTAGAGAGTTTTGAATTCTCTATCAATTACTATAAGGTGTATTTGGTTTATGAAGCTACGAAAATTACAAAATTTGCTATGTTCCTTTCCGGCCGTGGCTGCGCTGAATTTCATTTAGTTTAGTAGGTTTCCCGTGTAAGAACAAACAACCATCTTTCAAACTTTCACATTTATAACATTATTGGAATTTTTTGTGTTTTCCTATATTGTTAGTAGATTCTCTCTATTATTCCTAAGTAACCAGTTTATTACGCAAGTATATACCTTTTTTTTGTCGAGGGGAAAATTTTCACAAGATACCCGAACCTTGCGATTTCGGGTTATGTGGGATTTGTACCAACTAAAACCCCCCCGGGCAGCCGTCCGGCGCATATGGGGAGGCTCCGGAATCTCATATGAACGCACCGGTGCCTCCCCTGCATAATGTATTAACGTGCCATTTGTCGGCGTTGCTTCTCCGAGTGGGATCGGCTCTTTCCCGATCCTGCTCGGCGGTCTCCTTCTTCACCATTACGGTCTCGCAGGAGGAGACCACAGCCTTCCACGCAGACTTCTGCATGAGCATAGCTACCACTATTGCTGGCGTGGATAGATCCACCCTGATCTGTCCGACCAGGACGCGCTACTGGTACGGGAATTGGGGATCTTCCATTATACTCCACTAAAGTCCGCCCGCGGCTTCGCCTGCGTGGTATGTTGATAAAAATTGTATGTTGTATTCCAGACTATAATCTATCCCTGTACCAAATTTCATTCAGATCTGTTCAGTAATTTTGCGTGAAGAAGTAACAAACATCCATCCATCCACACATTCATCCATCTATCCATCCATCCTCACAAACAGCAGCATATGAGATGCGAAGCAAACAAATCTATTGCGTCTCTTTATTTTTATAGCTCTTTTAATGTCTGTATCTTATTATTAAAATAACCTTTTCTATAGTAATGGTATTATTATTAAAAAAACCGATTACAAATCACTGTGATAAGTAATACAGGATGAAAACTTCACTATCAACATACTCGTAGATAAATCCATTCGTCAGATGTCGCTGAAAATAAAATAGGTTTACATGACAATCATTAGCTTTTAAAAGAATCTGTTAGTAAAAAGTTCTGAGGTAACATACATAAAAAAAACTTGAAAACGAATTGAGGACATCCTTCTTTTTTTGAAGTCTGTATTTAAATAAATCCTTACACACTCAAACCGTCGCAGTAAGATTCGCAGTGGTCCGGGTGACAAAACATGATCATACAACAAATATTTATCTGTCAC
>DWJZ01005192.1:0-14363 GCA_018249125.1 Asbolis capucinus | reverse complement strand
ACAGGCCGGTTGGTATAGTGGTTAGTGAACCTGACTACTACACCGGAGGTCGTGGGTTCGATTCCCACCCAGGTCAAACTATTCTGTGATAAGCTGGAATGTTTGTTCTGGGTGTGTAATAGAAATATCTGTTTAAGTATGTACTTAAAAGTATATATGTATGTTTATCAGTTGTCTGATCACCATAGCACATGATAACGTTTAGTTTGGGTTCAGATAGCCGTGTGTGAGTTGTCCAAAGATATTTATTTATATTTATATATGTGAAATTTTGAGAATATGTTTGGATGATTTTTTTAGTTCTCAATTTTAACCCAGTTGTAGATTCATGCTGTGATAGCCTAGTGGTTAAGAATTCCGTCTCCTGCTCCGGGGGTCCGGGTTCGAATCCCAGGGCGCGCAGCGTGTTTTTAAATATTTTTAATAAACCTCGTTATCAACATAATATGCGGGCGAAACCACGTGCAGATATTAGCATTCTAATAAGTTAAAAACACGCTTTTATCCTTACTTTAGACTTATTATCAGATCTTAGATATATTTGAAGGCCTTCACAAGAAAAGGTCTTTCTCAAGATAAAATCCCTAAACTCGATAGAGTTTCTCCGTTTCTTTTAAAAGTTCATCCAGCTTCATTATCGGATCAGATCTATGTAATGATATACAATTGTCATTCAATTTAGGTAAGTTAGCAAATTTTTACTTATTCGGGCGCTGCGAAATAGGTCATACCAAGCGTACCGACGAGGGTAGGTGGTGGTACTAAATACGCTTTAATATCCAGGACCACATAGCCACTTACCATCAGGTGGGGCAGTGAAGCAATAATTTATAGAATGCTTATAAAAATAATGGGTTACACCAGGGATGGGTTACAACAGAGGGGGTTACACACGCCCGCCCACATCCATATTCCGTTCAAATTTCATCACCATTTAAAAAAATAGAAAGTCAGTAATCTCGGTACACGGATATGAAGCGGGAGTAGCAGGAAATCGGTAATAAACTAAACAGCTAAATCGACTAGGCGTGCATGTTTGTGCGTCATTGTGTGTGATAAAAGGCGAAATTTTTTGAAAAGCTTCCTCTATATCTTCAACAATCACACGCTGCGCGCGCGGCGTAGCCCATTGTCCCTGTACTGAATAATGCTTTCTTTGTCCAAATAAAATATTGGGAGCAATGTATTGGTGCGTGATAAAATAACGTTATACGTCAGGGGAGTTATCACTACGAATCACCGTACAATTGACTAAATTTTAATTCCCGCAGTTAAATAATACCTTAACAAGGTACATTTACTAACGAGCGAGACAAAGCTAGACAGATGAGAAAGATGGATGTAAAATATTAAACAATACTCAGCTATGGTTATTATGGAATCCATTATCATATCAACTACGGTTAAGGAACTATTTAAGTAACCATTAAAGATCTGTCTGTGCGGCAGTATCTCTCGTATTTCATAGAAAATTCAATCACGATTATCGAATTAAAAAAAGTGTAGATAATTCAATATAGAAAATAGTGTTATGTACTCTTAAGTACTTCGCACTTAATTCGAACGTAAAACTTTCGTATGTACATACATATATTTGTTTCTCTATCGATAAAAGCGATACACCTGGAGTTCGTTCCAGATTTGACAACCCAGGCTTTCCGTCGCGTCACGGCCCCACGCGGCCTCTGTTCCGATACTTATAAAACGTAGATATACTTAAAAATATTCTTAGTGAAAAAGATTTTGCTAAGGCTTTGCCATCTGAGACTACATCGCCGCTAACACTCTAAACATGATAACTCATAGAATCACAAATTTACAAGTAAGTTACTATTTATAAATTCATGGGAGTCTGCGTTATAAATTTAAAGAAATAAAAATTCTTAGTTTCTTCACAGTATATTTACAGCAACATTGTTTTTATAAGAAAAAATATAGGCTTATTTAAACTGAACAGCGATATTAATAAGCGACAACAAGAAGAATGGACCAAAGAGTAACGTCCTTGTACCGGCTTGCGAAAGTCCAGCAATCTTTTGTAACCTTTGTAATAGATTTAAGTTTTGGTATTAAAAAGAATACCGGATTTTTTTTTTCCGCCGGCTTTTTTTTCCTTCCGGCCTAAACTAGCGTATGTACGTAGCGTATATATGTGTGTGTATGTGTATATATATATACATATTTCTGCACAAAATGTTAACGTTATGCAGACGCAGAAGTACAGAAAAGTACGGACGCAGGAGTACGGAAAGAAAATATCTGTCATAGGCTTTATAAACCAATACAAACTTAAGACTGTATATATACTGTGTGAGTTGTCCAAAGATATTTATTTATTTATATATATATAATAAGTATCTGTGTATCTTTTTGTATAAATATATATTATATAATTCAGACATACATAATATTATATTAAGTAGTATTTATGTAATGTTTTAATATTCATTTTATTTACTGTTGTTTTAGCACCTACCATCAGCTATTTTCCATATCCACCAAGGGTTGACTGGTGGACAATGCCATAAGATATAGTTATAACCTTTGATGATTTTTTTTAAAGGTGACATATATAAATAAATTAATAGTGTCTATCGAGACTTTGGACTTTATCATAGATTTGTTTAATATATATTTTGTTATTAATTTAATATTTAATGTAGAGACTTTATTGTTAAATTTTGATTCATTAAGGGAGCTTTTTGATTCCTAAGACGAAATAAATGCATTTCATTACAGAACATAAAAAAACATCTGGCCGTAAAACTGATATAAATCTAAACGTAACATTAAGAAAAAATACCAACCCATCAAAGATAGAACTGGCAAAAAAGCATTTTTTACTAAAAACAACTTAAACAAACGAATGATTAATACAATAATAACCCCACTTCCTTCCTTCCTGCGGCAATGTGGTGAGGAACAAAGGCCAGGACTTCCGATCAGCTGCCACCCCTTGTGGGGCTTCATCTAATATTAACTAGTGACGCGTGAGATAAGAACAGGATTTTAAAGTTCAATGCGAATTTTAACGTTGACGACCTCGAACTTTCCACGTGTAACCTTATAAATTAAAATTAGTTTGTTGTTGCGAGTGGTTTACAATCTGAAGTACTTATGAGTAAGAGCTGCCAGATGGTTAGCGTCATAAGAAATAATATGTAATGTTAGCGTAATTTGTAAATATTAAACTCCAGTTATACTGACACACAATTTGACGTAATTCTGCGATTTACAATAAATCGCACATTACATATTATCTATCTGTCCGAGCTTCCATCAAACACTATACTAGAGGAATATAAAAATTTCAAAACATAGGAAATATTTGATTTTTTTTTTTGTTTCTTTGAGGAGAATAGACTGACTAAGCTGATTTATTTAATTCTTTTACCATTAGAATCCTATATTTTCCCTAATGAATATAGGCTATAAAATATTTTCAGAAACGTCAGCGGCCCGTATAGTTTCATTAATGTAACCCAACGTGTGAAAAATAATTCTTTTATCACGTCCGCTGCGTAAATGATAAACAATAGAGCAAAATTAAGTTGTACAGTATTATAGGGGACATCAATATCTACAAATAATTCCACAAGACCATATGTCCAATTGTTACAGTTATGTCACAATAATTACTTTTTTCTGATAACTGGTTCTTCCGAAGCGAGGCGAGGCGTTAATTCTTATTTATACTTTTGTTATCGACCTTTGAACATGTAAAATGCTTAAATGGGATCATTTTCGTTAAATTAAATGTACGTCACGAGCATAAAGTACAACTGTTCAAATACCAAATGACGTGAATAATACCAAAAATAGCCGTACGCCATTAAAATGAAATGGAAACATGTAGTTTATTGAACAGTCCAGGAAAAGTAAATAGATCAATAATTCAGTACCTAGTAAAATTTATCAATACAAGCAGAATGCGTTTTAAACTTTAAGTTATATTAACTGTCACTTTACTGACCTAAATGCTTTTAACTGTCGAACGTTTAACTGTAATCTTAGCGGGTAATTGTGAATAATTTGAAGTTTTTTGTGTAACCCATGTTTTGCATGTAATGCGTGATAAACAGAACATGTTCACGTAAAATGGAATGTTTCGGTCATGATTCTGTGAAAATTCATTATTATTACAGACACAATCGGTTCTGATTTCGAATTGTATTGGAATAATACGTGCCCAAACTGTTTACATAGGATTTCGTTATCTGTACCGCGAAATTATTACATTACATACAAACTGGAGATTCACATAACTAATACAATATATGTACAGTATACACTTACACGTTAACTTCTGCCCTAAGAGGTATCTTACATTACATGGTATTATATTGTATGTGTGAGTGACATATAAACATTAATATCACCAAAGAATAAACATTCATCTAACACAAGGTTGCTTTTTAATTTCATTGATCTGGTTGTTCTTAAAATTCTCATTTGTTCTCGTTATCATTTTTAAGTTCAGTAAAGGAAAACACCGTGAGGAAACCAGCACTCTGGTTCCATAAAGTCTGAAAGGTGTGTGGAGTCCAATCCGCACTTCGTCATCGTTGTGGACAATGGCTTGTAACCCAGCGGGACGTTTATGGGTTACAATAAATATCTTCAGGACTTAATATGACTATATATGATATGTTCAGGACTTAATATGATTATGATTCGATTAAAATATTATTTTGATTTCCAAAGATTCCAGTAAATGTGGCTAACTAAAACTACGAACTAGTATTAGGTAGGTACTTTGTTTTTACAGCGCATAACACTGTTATCAAAAATATTTATCAGCATATCAATATAAAATTTTACCCAATTCTTACAAATTAGAAATGTACTTTACAACTTGGGCGGTTGTGGTTATCAGCAAATATTACAATATTATTTGTTCCATATTTTAAGAAATGGTGTGTATAAAAATAACTTGTTATCAGCAAACGCTTGTTAAAAAAGTAGTAAAAATAAGTAACTTTTCTGGATAATAAAACCCAAAAAAAAATTAAACTAAACGTAAAAATTTTGAGTACTAAGTGATTTAAGGAACCATTAACAATGCTGAGTGCTGCAGTTAGTCAAATTATTAAAGAAAAAGAAGCATGAACAAAAAATCTAAGTATAAAATGTTATAAATCCTGTCCCACTACTGGGCACGGGTCTCCTCTCACAATATAAGGAGGACCAAGCTATTGTCCACTATGCTGACCTAGTGCGGGTTGGTGGACTCCACAGACCTTCGAGAGCTTCGATGTTTTCCTTTACCGTAGCAAGAGACTATCTTCTGATGTGATAACTATGAAAATCAGGGGTGCCGCAGGGTTTGATGTAGGAGACAATTGTACAACACAATAGATTAGAAATGTTTTGAATATAGATTAGCGACTGTAACACATGTTTGCCGGAGGGGCACGTTCAATTTATTACCCAGAAATCGTTCGACGTTAGGAATTATTGCATCATCAGCTCCGTTGAACACTTAACTCGATTGCTTCCTCCAAAACCTTTTTCGTCGACGTCTGATCGATACCCACCCTTATAAACCTGTCTTAATAATGAACGCCAGAATATTATTAGGTTTACTGCCTGAATACGTCAGTAACTTTCAGAATATAATGATTCTCAAACGGTATGCTTACAATGCCCAAGAAAGTTCAATAACGCAAAATACATCCCATAATTTTCGGATAAAATAGTCGGCGTAGTCTACTGTTCGTGGAATTTGAAACATTCGAAAGAAATGGAGATATAAACACAAATCAAGTTACAGTAAGTTGTTTATGGAGGTATAGTTAAAAGAATTAGGTATGTGTTGAAACATTCCAGCTACGACTAGTCTGGCACCGGCCGAAGAAATGTGTATAATTAGCGTGGGCTTTTCAAAGGTCATTGTCACAGCTTCAATGCACAGACGATTTAAAATAATCCATTGTTCCTCGTCCAGAGGTACGAGATTAATTGATTAATTCCAATTCATTATGACTGAATTAATAAAAATCCATTGAAATTGAGAATATAAAAAAGGAAGAACGCAAGCTCTTTAAGAAAATCCAATAATAGAAGTCTCAAACTAGCATGACCCGGATATTCGCATATTACTTTCACTATTTTAACTGATTCAGTTCTTTTAACTTCTTTTCTAAGGCACCTTCGCATCAATCAAGTAAGATACGAGTAAGAATATCAAATAAGAAGAAAGAAGAAACTGCGCGTATCATTCCGTGTAGCAATATTTTCTTTGATTTGTTTTATACGATTTTGACATATTCAAATCGATTTCAAACATACTTTATTTCTGATTGACAGTTTAAAACGGACCGAATTGTATCAGTTATGTAAATGTTGAAGACATGACGGGTGAAATTCTCATATTTAACAAACATGACACGTCATGCATATCGAACACTTAATACTTAAAAATATGCTTGTCATAGTATCTTAAGTAACTGTAGCAACTCTTTCAATGAACAAGTTTAAGATGCCTTGAAAAAGTGGCCAGATACGTCTCAAAAATAATTTGCAGACTGACATGTTGACCGTACGTCCGCTTCAGTTTCGGCACTCAGGCTACCTGCCGACGGACTTTCTGAGAATTTATGACGTGACAAAAAATTCTTCTTCCTTGTTCAAGTTCCCACAATGAGCGCGGATGAGAGGGGTGATCTCTGTGGTTTTTGTCTTCGCTTCTATTTGTGGAGTGCAGCAATAAACCCCTAACGCAACTGACTTTGTACCATCAAAAAAAATAAACCATTTTACGTTGGTGTCGGATTCGGAGTGTCAGCAGTTAACTCTAGAATTACTTTCGAGTGCGACATAAAAATATCCAATTGTTGTTTTAGTACAAAATATACCGGTAAGGCAAACAAACATTCGAATGAACATGTTTTTCTTTTCACTCGGCCAAAGTAGGCAATATTTCTCAACGCATTAGGCAAGTACAAAGCCGTTACAATTAAGCTGTGGATCAGATTACACGACGAAGACTTGCTTAATACCGACTGACTGCAGTCATTCAATAGCTGCAAAACTACACCGCTACGGGGAAAGACACTATTGAGGGCGAAAGGTGACACCGATGCCTGTGGCATTAGATCTATACACACTTTGAATCAACCGCTGAACGCTATTCTCGTTGGACATTATGAACCCACTAACGATCGCTAGACTCCTCATTATGGGAATGTAAAAAAGAAACGTGGAAAAGTAGTCTCAAAACTAGGACACTGCGAACTAAATGAAAGTTCTTTTTATTGTTTCTCGCCTTTTGTTGTTGTATTCTTGTCTGTTGAAATCCTTTATTATTAAAACGAGTGTTTTGCTTGCAGATTTATCACTTACCACAATTGCTGAGGTTGCATGTAAACATGGCAAAGTTCAATGCGTTGTCAGCGATTGAATAAGTAGATTGTTCTGAATGACTGCTCAAAGAAAATGGCCTATAACTAAGACAACTTAACCACCATTCAGATTCAATGTAGGATTGAATATTGTCGGGCCCCTTATCTCGTTAACGTGAAAGGTCCCGTATGCACCATCGAGATTCTGATTATGATAGACAGTTGAGATAAGACGCAGACAAATGGTAAAATTACCGTCGTTAGTGAAATCGTTTTATAAAAATCTTTGCCTGGGATAGTTTTAAAAACTGCGTTTAATTGTACGTCGGATATTGCTGACTTTCGCTATCAAAATTAATAGTCAACATTTTTGAACATTTTCCCGAGATAACCATTAAGCTGCAATATTCATTTGTATAAGTGATGGCCTAGTGGTTTGAACGTGGGTCTCTGCAAGGTCCTGGGTTCTGCTAAGGACCTGGGTTCTCCAAGAGTTCTCCATAAATTTCTCGAAGGCGTGATATGTCCAACAATTCGTACTCGGTCAGCATAGTGGATTATGGCCTGTAAAAATGTGGCCGACAAAATGTGAGTGGAGATCCGAGCCCAGTAGTGGGATTGTTATGGGTTGCAGTGTCGATGATCCATTTGTAATTTTTTCTGAAAACAACCTAAAGAATATACAAGTACAAGCGTCAGCACATATTGTTATCGCAACAGCTATTGGTGAATTCAAATAGATAGAGCGTGTTGTTATAACTCATACAATACATTAACGATACATTAATATTATAAAAGATTAACGAAACATTTTAAATTAAACAAAGATAATTGATTAACCTTTTAAATTCGTAGCATTTAACATCATCATTTATTTGGATCAAAACGGAATCTTTTTTTTATATTAAATAAGTTAGCAATTGACTACGAAACCATCTGATGGCAAGTAGCGACGTAGTCTTTGATGGTGAAGTGCACTAACTTAGTAAATGCCTATTTACTCTTGACTTGAAGAGAATTACATTATAATCAAACGGAAATACCGACACGGTCAATTTATTTCACTCCTTCGCAGTACGGATAATGAGCAAAGAATGAGCAATAAGCTTTATTAAAATGTTTAAAAATACAGGTCTAATACGAAGAAACAGTGTTGGTAACTGCATTGGTAACCCATGAAGAGTTCCCTTATCTGGGGCCAATCTTGAACGTAATATGGTCATTCTTATCATAGAAATACATTGTCATCAGAACGTCTTCATGCTAAATTTCAGCTCCGTAGTATAAGAAGTAGGTCTAAGCTTGCGGGATTTGACCCGAACAAACCAACAAACCAACAAACTAATAAACAAACACACTAACACACACACACTAATCAAATAAAAGTTTGTAATAACAATCATGTCCCACGATGCGGGTTACGGAAACCATCCTTGGTATCTTAAGAGCCTCAGAACCACACAATGAAGAACACATTGATTTATATGAAGCTACATCCGCTAATACTATCACCATTTGAATAGAAATTTATGAAGCTTAGCTTATTTGTTTGAACAGTGGTCTCTCCAACGGGAGATCCTGTGTTCAAATCATGCGTAGTAGAAGTTAATGACATGATTCGGAGAAAGAAAACATAGGAAACATGCACTCTTGTAGTTCCTTAAGCAACATCCATGATATTTTGAGACCCAAGTCCAGCAGTGGGACAGTTATGGGCTACGATAATGACAGCTTAGTGACATTGGTCCGTGTCTCATAGACTTATTGTTAACTAATGACCGTCAGACAAATACGACCATCTTGTCTGTAAAAGAGCCGACATTTCCGCTTTGTTTTCAATAAGTAAATAGAGAAACGTAAATTGTTTGGAGAATAGAAATAAGGTTGTATATCGCGTAACTATTCCTGTTTCGTCACATTACCGGTGTCACCGGGTGAATGGACTCTTACTGGAGATGAATCAGTTATGGGAAATCAAAGGTGGGCACATGTGGGTTTTGTTTGTCATATTTGCTTTCATGTTTCATTGTGATATTATTGAGATATCACATTTATGTTTAATTATTTCAATAGCTTTTATTACTGAGCTCGATCGTTAGTTACTTAAGTTAGTACGCAGATTCTGTACTAAGGAATGATTTAAATAATCATTAACACTATGCAGTAATGTTAACATTAAGTAATTACTGCATTACTAAAAACAGAAAAACTTAAGAACTTTGCTGAAAATACTAACCAACATTACAAGGATTTATCAACTTAACAGAAAGAATAAATATATATTTTAGAGAATAATAATGGAATGGTGAAATTGTACACACAAATTAGAGTAAAGTAACGTAGAGTGCACTTCATTTTATCAAGTTATTTTTTATTAAAGAAACATACAATTACTATAATTTCGGTATAAGAACAACAAATAACCAGAGAACAAACATCCATCTGTCACAAACGACTGCCTCAGCCGGAAATCAAACCCATACGGGTATCACAATCGACAGCATCGCCAGTTAATCATAAAACATTTACGTAAGTCTCACGGATACCTCATTTCGCAACTGTATAATAAATTGTTTCAACACGTACCAGTTTCTCGGTTATAAAGAAATGTGATAAGCTTTATCGGTTAATGCACTCAAACAAAGGAAAACATGGTTTTCTAGTACAAAATACAATTCTTAATTAGACATAGGTATTGAATAAGAAAGTTCTATATTTTATTATTATGTTTTGAGTGATCGATATTATATTATCAACTCCATATAATTTTTTGTTGTGATAACTTATTTCTTACACTCATTTTAATTAAGCTACAGCGATAACTTAGAAGTCTGTTCATACTTGAGTTGGTCATAGGCAAAGTAAAATTTAACTTGCTATTGATATGGAGCACTAAGGGATATGCCAAACTATTAAATATATACAAAACTTGTTGATATTGAAAATTTGAAATCTGGAGTGTCAGATACAGAAATATTTATTAACGTACAAAGTCTACCGAGAAGTAAGTGTTAGTTATTATAAATTCGAAAGTTTCTGGAGATGGTTGGATAACTAATACTAAAAAACTATTGAACCGATCTGGATGAAATTTGGCACACAAATAGATTATAGTCTGAAATAATGTCTTTATGTGCATGCTACGTGTACTTTAAACTTTGATTACTAAGTGAAATAAACATTCTTCTTTCAGTCGAAACCACGGACGGGAACTAGTACAATATAATTATTTAAATAATGTATTTTTCCTTAAACACGATAAATCTTGCCTCTGGTAACTTAATATTCAGTGATAAAACGGGTTCCTGTGTACCTCCAGCGGAGTACTGAAAAGAAATTACAGGTTTCAACTTTATAAAAGTTGTGATTCTCCGAATTTAGTTAACTAAAGTTTACAGCTGGCGTTATTAATAAACTTGGACTATAGTAATATTATCTTACAACCAGGTGTTAAGGCTTTTTAGAAGTTGTGTACGCTATTGGTATCTTATTTGTATGGTGGTAAGGTACGGTAAACTCAGTTATGATCAGCCGGACTCTAATTCAAAACGTGGTATAACTAAATTCTTATGCTACATATGTATACTAAATTAATTTAATACCTGGAAGCCTGAATCAATACTTTTTTGGTTACTTTTGAGCTAGTCTTAACTTGCGATTTTTATAGTAATTGCTTTGAATTACTTATTTTGTTAAATAAAATAAATAAACTTATTATTCACTAACTCAAAAAAAATGCGTTAATACGATTCTATTTCGTTAACCTTTTTTTTTAACGTGTGGAAAGACCCTAGTCTCTTCCATCCGGCCACGGGAAGCTGGATAGGTTTATGTGGGACTCGAACCTACCAAAACCACACGGTGCCGACGCCTACCGCTTTGATGCCGGAACTGTATGCTGCTCTCGCTCCACTGCCCCGGCGCGTCTATTTCGTTAACCTAGCCTAACCTTAATATTTCTATGCGCAAATTTGTTTGGATAGATTTATTATTTTGACGCAAAATTAACTGAACGTACATATATAAATGATATTTGACACAGAGATAGGTTACAGTATGAAATAACACATACTTTTTATCAACATACCAAGCGGGCGAAGCCGTAAATAGAAGCAGGTTAAAAACATAAAAAGATTAGAAGTTAAATAGTTGATTTAAAACAGTACACGCATACAGCATGAAACATTTTAAACCATACGGTCGACCAGAGACTACACTAATCATAGTTTTCAAGTGTTAAATAAATACTTAAAAGTACCCAAGCTTCGATGGTCTTGGTATCTCGAGACGTTTTTATGGTCCGCATTGGAATCTGGGTGTTTTTTCCCATTAGGGGCCGTTCGGATACCAAACTGGTTTTTAGATGGGTAATGCATCAACCTGAAAGGTTTTTGTTGGCGGCATGCTCAAGGAGTAATGATGTACCCGAATCGGATTATTCTGTTCAATGACGTTTTACGTATCGCCTATAAAGTTGCCTATGTCTTAATGTAAGTGGGGAATGTAAGTTCATAAAGTATAAATGTAATGGAGGTTATTATCTCTTGATTTAAGTTTTTGTAGGGCATATTTGCTTATGGTTGTGTATTACACAAAGATTATACTAAGGGTTTATATTGGTATAATTACTGGAGAAAAACGTCGTTCATGAGTAATAAGTAAATTAAAATACATTTAATTTATGAGTTTTTTTACGTATTATACTTACTATAATTGGTAAATAAAAGTTAAATTAATAGGTACCGCAAGTAGGTACGAATTATTTTAACTAAGAGCATTTCGATATAAATTGGAACAACTTTAACTATGGTTCAATATTATTATTTAAACCGGTCTGTATTCTAGTTAATGAAACTGCGAACAAGAGAACGCGGGTTCGATTCCGATCGTGCATTTATGTTGCATATATGTTCGAGTTATGAATGTTATTTATGATGAGATTTCTGTTGTCATAGTAACCGCAACAAGGACTCTCAGCGTTTATTTATTTAAAAAGCATAGCATAAATAAATATCAGGTATAGTTAACCTACCTATTAACTTCTTACTTTATCTACCTACTACGTACCTAGATATATCTTTCTATACTTTGGCAACGATTCGAAAAGATTCTCGACATACAAACTTGATAAGTTGTATGCTAAGTATAATTCGAATCGTCGCCGAAGTATATCTAGGTAAATACTATGTTTAACTTTTCTACCAATACAATGCGGAAACTATCAACAGAATATGGTGAAAATATGAATTAATTTCAAAATCGGGGCTCTGGGTAAGATGGATGTAGCCGTGACGATGCCGGGGGCAGCATTTCCCGACGTCGATGTTGTGTTGCCGGGCTGGTAATTTGGAAGTAAATTGCTTATTATGCAGAATTTGGCGAACCGTAACATCGGGGTGTTTCGTGACCTAACAATTGCATTCATTTTATTTGGCTATTAACAGATACCTAGGTCAGCAAAAGGCGCCACAGAGGATTTAGACTAAGTTGAGAGCGGCCTACTTCCTATTTATGAATGAAGTTAATTTAGTTATTTTAAGTTAGAAAGTATAATCTGTACACATTTTCGAAATTTGGTCTTTTCGATCACATTAACGTATACTATCTTATGTGTAATGACTTAACTCTGTAAATATGACGTAAAAAAAATAGGTTCAAAATAAGTTTAAAACCTAGCCTAAGCCGGTTTACTTCACAGTTGGCTGCCAATGCGAAAAGATCGTTCTATCAACAAGGAAGTAAGGGACCGGAATCTCAAGAACCCGCCAATGTTAAGTGACACTCAAATAATTAGCTTCTACTTAACATTACACGAAGATATGCAAGAAACTGTTACTCACGGACTGGCACTTTCTTCGGGTCGTACTTTTCGACGGTTTCGTTGATTTTTTCAATTTTCGTTTGTGCGATCTTCGAGCGTACTGTGATTCCTTGAAGCTGTGACGTGAGCTCGCTGAAAATATCCTCGGCAAGAAGCACGAGGGAGGCGAGCTGGCGCAGCGCATTGCTCAAGGTACAGTTGGTCACGGCCTGTAATTCCTCGTCCGACACCTTCGGTTTCCCGTTTTCGTCACGCAAACTAGTCCGCGAAAGATACTTCGGCTCCACCACACGTTGCACGAAAGGCATCTCGATAAGTTCACTAACAACCCGAGCCACTTACTCACCCATGCCCGCGCCGCGAATTAAACGTAATTCCGCCATCCATTCAACACACTCCACAAAAAACGTCAGGTAACCGCCACTTTGAATTAACCGACATCCTGACCGGTAAAATTCCACTTATTTGCGGTTTTTAAAACTTATAACGTAGTTTATAACTACTTTAAGTTAGTTTACATAGGTTTTCGTTCATAAAATTTATCTACAAAAGTTTTGAAACAAGTTTTCATACTGACGAAAGCCCGCCATTTTAGGCACTGTACAGAACACACACGCTCCGACGGCAATTCTCGGCCGAATGAATGAAATGGGAGATAAAATAATCGAGTAACTTGTTACTTGCCAGCTTCATTGTAAATTTTCCCGCAAATTCTACTTGAGATTTTTTCCTTTCAATTAAAATGGTTAATATAATTTCAATTAAAGGTGATTTCATTTACATTTAAGTTAAGAGGTATAGATATGTTTTAGTAATTCTTTTATTGGTGTTGTGATGGACTTTTATTTTGATCTTATTATTATGATGACACTCTACTCAGATATATGAATCGTATTATTATGTACATTGCAATGTTAAAAATATTATTTTCTACATGTATTAGTTTCAACTTAACATAAACCTACACCATTCCGCACTGGACCTCTGATTTAAGTCACTAAATTTACGTGTTTTTTACACATTATAAGTTATTGCTTTACTACAGTCCTACCTGATGGTAAGCGATGTACTGACTACTTCTACTAACATGGTCTAAGATTAAGACTACTAATTTACTAAAGACTAGAAACTTCCCTCGCTTCGCTACGGAAGAATCAGTTACCACAAAAAAAACTACTTATTGTAATATAACTGTAACA
>DWJZ01005191.1:0-14363 GCA_018249125.1 Asbolis capucinus | reverse complement strand
TGAGCAGGAATGTTTGTTCTGTGTGTCTGGGTGTTTAATAGAAATATCTATTTAAGTATGTATTTAAAAGTATATATTTATGTTTATCAGTTGTCTGGTCACCACAGTACAAGCTAATGTTTAGTTTGGTTTCAGATGGCCTTGTGTGAGTTGTCCAAAGATATTTAAATATATTTTATATTATATTCTTTCTACAAAGGTTATCAAACATATTTTTTTTTGTCTATAAACTGTGCCGTTCAAGATAAGCCGAAACAAAACAATTACCTCCAGAAAAGGAATCGTATGATTGTAATCTAATCTAAGGGTCTGAGGCACAGATAGCCGCCGATAGGGGAGCAAGATGAATCGTCCAATTTAAAAATATCACTATCTGAAACACTCCTCTTAACGAAGGTACGGCGTTAAATGAAACGACGATAGAATTTTAAAATGTAAATAAAATGACATACGTAGGTACCACCACTATCTTTTTCCACCGGGGAGTTTTCATCCCCCAATTCCACTCACAGGTCGAAATTTCAAAATTACTAGAACAAGTAATTATTTACTTTTGATCGAGAGCATACATTGAAGTCGTAGGGTATTATATTCGACAACGACGAACTTCCGTACAAATTTTAATTTTTTTTCGACCGCTTGAAAAATCGCAATGAATAAATTTTACACAATTTCTATTATCAATGATGCTCCATTTTCGGAAATATAAAAACAAACTCAAATAGAGTAAGTGTTTTGAAACTACAGTGGAAACCCGATATAAAGAGGAGAAGAAACGGCGAAATAACGAAAAAAGTACTAGAACTGCACTTTTACTTCTAAAATACAAAATAGCATATACACTCATCCTGCAATGTTCGCTAATGGGTTAAGAATCCTTACTGGAGTAGTGTGGGGAAACGATCTAACCCCCTTACTGCTGCGAGCAATTAATGTAGTGGGGATAGGGTTGCCAATCGTACTCTAAAAATGCATTGTACTCTATATCATGTAGGCGTACTGTATAATCTAACAGAGAACGCTAAAATTATTTTTTTTCGCAATGTTTACTATGCTAGTGACGGAGTCAGAGCTAGAATGTTTAGTGTCGTACAATTTAATACAATGAATTTGTTTTCTGTCTCAAAAAGCACCAAAAACAACTTTTAGACTTTTTTTTCTATATATATATATTTAGATATTCTTTTTTATAAGTTCGTAGTCTTTTTTTATCGCCTTAGAAATCCGATTAATCTATTTCTTCTAATAAAAGTTGGCAACCCTAGGTGGGGGAAATGTTCTAAATGCCACTAATGTATTTTATTATCGTGTAATCGAAATCCATTCATTACACTTGTTTGTATTGTTGTATAACAATCACGGATGTACAGTTTCCTTGAGCCGCACAAATTAGCGCGTTCGTACACTTGTCAACCAATAGTTGTTCCTTGATTCGAGGATATTATACTAGAAATCACGACATAATAAACAACAATATTACTATCCCAGAATAACCAACGGTTCGAAAGTTGGTTTGCGAACTAACGGTTCGGCTTGCAAACCAACATAAACTTTTAACAATCAAAAGTAATGTGTATATCAAAAATTACTTATAATTTGCTTCGTTGAAGGCAATCATCTTGACGAAAGCTGCACTGCCGACAATTATCCCTAAAGTTTTTGAAGGTGTGTCAAGTATATCAATGGGCCTTTGGCCAGCGTGGCAGGTATACTCTGTCCCTTCTCATTGCGAGATGAAACTGGAGCCCAGTGACGTGACAGTGATGGGTTGCAATGATTAATATGTTGTAGTAGTTTGAAGAACAATTTCTTCAGCTATACATTTATATGAAGGGTTATTTATGCTGCCCGTGCCACCTGCGACACTAAATCCTATTGCGGGGAAATGATGTAATGTTTTTCTATTTACACTTATATAGGGTGTGAGTAGACTGCTCCCGAAAACGAAGACAGGTGATAGTGCTGATGGTACTGATGATGATGAGTGAGAGAGAAAAGAAAATCGATTTGGATTAAAAAAAATTGAAAAAATGTATTGTTTAGTAACAAACAAACATAGACAAGTGTAGGTTAAGTATAAGTTTGAATTTCCATTCAAGTTATGTACTAAGGACCGATCAAAGTGACCATTAACAACTCTGAGTGCTGCAATTACAATTTTGTCTAACAATATCTGGTTATCTACAATATTATAGGCAATTATAAAATGTCAGAACACGATTGTAATTTTAGCGTCTAATTAATTCACAAAGCGAATTGATCGCATTTGTCGCAGACAGTAATTTGTATTAGTATTTGAAATATATTGCGCTGTATATTAATTACTAAACTTCAATATTGCGTAAATATATTGCGTGACAATCGCACTCTATTTCTGTGGTTACACGAAAGAGTCAGGTGGTTAGTTTATAATGCCAGAAGGTCGACGCGAGACAGCTGGAGCGCGGTGGCAGATATGTCGGTTCACTCATATGATTAAACTATAACAAATCAATCTCTGTCCCAAATTTCATTTTTATCCGTTCAGTTCTATTGGCGAGATGGAGTAACATAACAAACATCCAAAGTTTTCATTTCATCTCTTTTTATATGACGTGGGAGTCTTCAAAAAAGTGATTATCTTCCCCTTCGTCTGGCTGCACCATCTCAGTTCATTACATTGGTCTTTGGTGTTGTAATGTCCATGAGCAACACGGACCATTTTCTATCACTTTTTTTTTATCCTTTTAGCTAGCCTAGCTTCGTCCTTTTTCTTGCTTCGTTTTACTCAATAATGAAGGTATATAAGGGTTTCCACCCATATTTTATAATAAAGTCTTGACAAATATTTCGGGCAATTATACTCCATAATTTATGAGCACGATAAAAAAAGCAAATAAAATTTGATTTACCTTAATTTTCGTAAAATAAAACTATAGATTGATGCCGAATATATAGCTCACAAGCCCCACTCAAACACTCTTAGCCTAAAATGTCAAAATTGTCAATAATAATTACTATTTTATTTATTGAAATTCCGTGATAGTAATTTGATAAAACGTGCAAAAAAGCAATTAAAACGATGTTTCGAAACATAATAATAAAGAAAAATATTTTCCTTTTTATAAATACTTTTAATAATACTATGTTATTGTTTTTTTCTTATTTTATTGATTAATGTACTTCATATAGAAGACAAAATGTGGCAACCCTAGCCGTGATTCCTTATTGTGAAATTCAGTGTCCTCCTCACGGTGTCTCGCCTTTCAATCAACTTTTCTTCTAAACATTACATAAAGGCTTCCTGTGACCGGGATGATGCTACTGAAAAACTCAAATCTGTCGCAAATAGAGTGTCACTCTCAGTTACATAGAAAAAATTAATGACACAAGTAATTCAATGACAGTGATGAGTCATAATATCTCTAGCCTAGTATCGCTGTACTCATTTCTATCAAAATCGGTTTAGTGGCTTAGGCGGGACAGCATAACAGACAGAGTTACTTTCGCATAATACTATTATAAATGCGAAAATAAACGAGGACGGATGGATCCTAGTTACTCCATCACGCAAATACTACTGAACGGATCTGAATGAAATTTGGTAATGGGACAAATTGTTGTATGGATAAACACATTATACTACTTTATTAACGACATAGCACGCTAGTTTGTTTTTGCCGTATTGCGGCGGCTTAAAACACAAACCCCAATCCCATGCTGGCCTGCTACGGTGTCGTTAAAAGCCGCACAGACCTCAACAGCTCAGTGGTAGAGCTCCGCAGAAGGATTATTATCTTATTGTGAAGCCCGTCTGGCCAGCTCCCACCTTCTTGCTGGTATCAGCCGCCAAACGATTCGTCGTGTTCCGGCTGGAGGTTTGAGAGCCAGTTCTCCTCTTTTTCTCCCCATATTTCAGTCTTCCTCCTCCCCATTCTTCTCTGTCACCCGTCCTGAAGTGGTATATTGTTAATGTGTCTGGGGTCAGTTACTGTCGTTATTGATTCCAGTTGCTTTGGAAATGTATCGCTTCCCTTGTTTCTTTCTCTTCCCCGCATATGCGGATCTATTAGTTCCTTCCTGGCAGGCAACGCGTTAGTAACACCGCAGTCTGCTGTTGATGACGTCCATGAGCGGCGGTGATCACTTACCGTAGGTGACCATATGCCCGGTTGCCTGCTTATCACATAGAAAAATAAAGTTTATAATAATAGTAAGGAAGAGTAGCCCTCGGCAAAGATACCGATACATAAATATGGTGCTGAGAAGGGTTTACTAGGCACTGAGCATAAGTATTCCTATCTGTTACCTATACGGCAAAAAGTTTTTAAACTTGAGATAAGTTCGAGATATCGTAATTCCCGAGATACAATCCCGTCTCAAAAAGTTGCGACAAACCTGATCGTATAGTTATCTGTAGGGTTTTGTTACTCATTTGAAACTATGCCAAGTTTTACACTCAAATCACTGAGTGTCGAAATAAGGCTACAAATTTTTGACTATATTATATTAGGGTTGCCAACTCTTCTAGGAACTATAAAAGTCTTACTAAATTATAATTTGAAAAAATATATAGAATTCTGTTTTTAGCACCATTTTGATAATTACTGATATATGATACGAATTTGCCTTCTACGAACAATTATCGCAAATTTTTTGGATTCGTTTTTCGTTTGCAATATATGTATGTATATAATAGACCCGCCGCGCCTGCCTAATATATATTTGTACGTGGTTGGTTACCATCGGTCATCGGATCGCTTACTGTCAGGTGACCCGTCTCGTTTGCCAGCTTAGAAATAAAAAATACTATGCCAGTTTTATTCTGTCACTATTCTGTGCAGCACTCCTAAAGTACGTACAAGGGAAAGTGTCAACAACAAATTGTAGGGACGTGCTACGTTGCCATTATTGCTACAGCCAAACTGCACGTGCCAGTTTCGATTTAATATTCAGTACATTTTAACGATCACTGTATAGTTGTAAAAAATGCGAATCATTCGTAGTCATTACAACTTTTCTATGTAACTTTTCTCTATCTGTTTACGATGGATACTTGAGTGTTTCAGTTACATCAGATATTAATACAAAATGAAAAATGTTTATAGGTGATGATAAGCCTTAAAACTTTGTATTTATCTACTTGACAAGCATTAAATATATGTTCAAGGATTTTTGAAATTTCATCCAGGTATATGTTGGCGAAAGAATTTTCCGAATCGGTCCAGTAGTTGTTATTGAAGTGAAATTTCTTTAGGCGCGGTGGGCATTTCTTTAGATGGTATAAACTCGCGATATATATATAGATATGTACATATTGTGTATGTACAAATCTACATGGATACACATGTAACAGTAAAAATTCAAAAATACATATATCCTCCACAATCAAATATTTCCTGACGATCCCACAAAATATATACTTATGAAATACCCATATAATTGTTCCAGTCGGTGCTCCGGAGTGTAATTGTTTTTTATTTATTTTATGGACATCAAACAATACCTCCCTCAGAATATTAGTGGAGACAATGAACGCTCTAAATAGTCAACTTCTGTAACATATAAAACACATCCAGCTGCGAGTGCTAATGGCAATGCAATGCTTCCATTAACTTTTTATACTTCCAACTCTTTCACGTAGCCTCTTATTTCTTTATGTACCAATTTGTTCTATTTTTACATTAAACAGTCTGCGAAAATGTATGTAAATGTGGCTCTTAGGGATTTATCAAATACTAGTTTCCGCCGGCCACATTGCTCGCGTGTTTTTTAATAAAAAGGGCCCTATGTGTGCGTGAAAGCGTAGCTCATTTCCATCCATTCATCCAGCATCCTTACGAACTTTCACATTTGTGACATTAGTAGGTTATGTATGAATTAATTAGTGTTATTTATTAAGTAAATAACAAATATGTAGCGGAAATTAAATTAAAATATGATCCGATTCAGAGTCCTATGTTTCGGTCGAGAATATTCAAAACAAAGTACATTTTATGTTATAGCGGTTAAACTAAACTGATAGCGATCGACGCCATATGACAACAATATACATATTAGAATTTAGTTTAGAAGGGTTTACTAATAAGTTTTTATATCTTTTATATAGCAAATAGATTCAATATAAAAACTTATTAAATGAATACTGTTGTTGTAGTGCCTTAAAAATATATGATTTTAAATTGTACTGGACTGTGTACATTGCGCTAGGACACGGGTACTCACGATACAATGTATGATGCCTATATTTTTGGATTTTATAGGAGAATTAACCTAGTGGTTAGAATATTGGTGTCTCGAACGGGGGGTCCTGGCTTCAAATTCTGCGGCGTGCATCTTTCATTTTCAAAATTATGTTTGGATCTGAAGCTAATGATAATTCATTAGCTCCGATAAAGGACTACTACATATTATTACTACTACTTCAGGGTCTCCGTGCTTCAGAGGGCACAACGATCCGGCTCAGTTGCCATCACTAGATAGCAGTCTTTAAGACGTGTCGGGTACTTTCGGATGGCATAAAAACTTGCGTCCAACCCTTCCACCAATTCGAACTGGTTCAGAGTGGTGGGGATGGATACCCACCGTGTGTCGAGTCGTGGTAGAAAGAGGTTTATTTTAACAAAGTTTGACTTCCCCAAGGGAGGTCGCTTCCGATGAAGGCTTAGAGGCCGCAAGGCCAAAGCCAACCTCAGGTGGTGTTTAGATGGTAGGCATCTAGGTTTATCGTGAGTCCTACATAACCAACACAGCCGGCTGCGTTGGTATGTATGAGCATTCACCACCTCCCTCCCGCGGTTCTCCGGAGGGTAGTCCTTTCTCTTTTGTCTGGACGCAAAAAAAAAAGACATTCGGCAGTTTTAGTTCGAGACTCAATGAGCGTCTATTTAATTTTCACTGTCATTATTGTTTCGTGTCTAATGTAATATAATTTCAAAAATAATGCAGAAAAGTAATCAAATCGAATTATATTACAGTATAAAGGAAATACATAGAATCGGTTATACACACGCACTTATGCGGTATTGTCCACACATAAAGCGGTCTAGGTTATTACGATGCGACTAGACTGCCCGCGGATTTTCCCGCATGGTATGTTGAAAAAGTAATATTTGTGTTTTTCCGCACTATAATATATCCCTGTGCCAAATTTCATTGAGATCCATTCAGTAGATATTGTAAAGTAACAAATCTCCGTCCATCCATCCGTACAAACTTTGACATTAAAAATATTAGTAGGGTATTTCAGTCAAGTTGTCAATAGGCATAAAAACTTTTTCACTAGCCCCGATTGTAGGGCGCGATAAAATGGCCTAGGCCTCCTAAATATGAGATAACCGTGCTCAATATTCGGCCATTTATAGGTCGGTGCATTGCTCGATAAGATCAGTTATGAATATGTTCCAGTGCAATGGCTGTAAGCTTGAAGCTGAATGTTTATGAACAGTTTGCAAGCGATAATGTTCGCGGTTCTCGTCACGCTCTGCCGCGCATCGTTTGTGCAGCCGATGTCCGCTGTTGATTCATTCTACACGATACACAAAGCACTCTGTGATTTCTATCGTTTTTGTTATCTATGTATGGTTTTTATATGTTACCGGACATGTATCAAACTTAGGAATTTCCTAAGAAATGTATGCAATTTTGTATAAATATACACTTATTTGTACATCTTCGTTGAATTACCGATGAATTAAGATTTTTTTTTTTTTAAATAAAATATTAAGAATGTTCTTCATTCTAGTCAGTTGTAACAAACAATTTGAATACAGATTGCATCATATGGGTAATGTTTGTATATTGAATGTTAGAAACGAGCTACACAAAACATCAGCCCACATTTCCAGTGAGCTGGTATGTCTCGAGAAACAATTTTGACACTGACTGTCATATAGTTATATTATTGATCGAAGTAAAATTTAGTTCCAGGTCCGTTAGTTCTATTTTATTTGTATTCTCGTGCAGAACTCCTCGAGAGTAAGTGGTAGCTTTCACATTAAAATGAAATTCGGTTGGGTTACGGTTAAAATAGATTTGTCGGTGACAGCCTATCCCTAGTGGCTACCAGCGATCTGGTGGTTGCAAGTCACACTGCATGCTGGAATACTATTCCTAGAATATACACTTTGAAATGAACTACAGTGAATCGAATATTTTAGATGTTACTAGCTGACCCCGCAAACGTTGTTTTGCTATAAAAAATATTTCTAGGTAATTTCTAATGATTCAATTATTAAAATGACAATTTAGGGCTGTATATGTTTTTTGATGCTACATTATAAAAAAAAAAAGTCTAAAACATAAAAATAAAGTCATGGACAACTTATTATCACTTAGGGATATGAAAAATAGCCGATTCTCAGATATACTACATATGCAAATAAAACTTCATAAAAATTGGTATTGGTATGGTAACTAACACTGTGACAAAAGAATTCTGTATATAAGATAATACCGTTTATCCTATACACACACATACACACATATACAATGTGTGACTTAGCTGGCTCCAAACCCTCTATAGGCCACTACTGAGTACGGGTTTCTCTTCATAATGAGGTGGCCTAGCGCATAGTCCACGACGCTGATATCTTTGTTTTTTTTTGTTATCAAGGGGGAAACCTTCCAAAGGTACCCGATGCCGTGGGAGCGACACAGGGTTATCTGGGATTTTTACCGCACTAAAACCCCTCAGCGCTACGTGGAGGGCTCTGGGATCTCCAATGGAACGCCACCGGAGATCTCCTACCGCGGTGCCTAATGTCAGGCTTCTTCCGAGAGGGACCCAAAGTCCCGTACCTGCTCAACTCACTTTACGACAGTACGCGGCCACACATACCGACGTCCTTCCCGGGGCTGCTATTGGGCGGATGGAGCTCCCATTATAGCCACCCGCAACCCCAAAGGCCCCTTTTAGTCGCCTCTTACGACAGGCAGGGGATACCGTGGCTTGTATTTTATTCCCGAGATACAGGGATTCCACGCTGATACCTGCTTGGTCACAGAAAATTCAGCCTTTTAGATTTATCCACATCAAAGTTATAGGACGAAAATGGCTTAGACTATAAGAAAAGGTGGCCATGCCACTCTTTTGCTCGACTTAGCGGCTAACTCATACAACATTCACAACCAGTTAACAAAGTGAAATCAATACTCAACATTTTTATTGCATCATAGTGGCACATGTTTCATGTGGCACATATGAACTCTCTAACAGGGTATTGCAATACAGAGGGAGCGGACTGATCTGTCTTATATGGACTGTGGCATTTTTAAAAGTACTCTTCCAGAGAATAAAAGCATTTCTTATTAAAAAAAAAAAGATTTTATCTTTATTTATAACTCTTATGTGATCAAGCAGATTATTATGCACGTGGCCGAATTATACGGATTCAATTTTGCAGTGGGTATTTCTAATATTTTTTTACGACTTTAGTATCAAACTTATAATATGTTGCGTTGTTGTTTATTTAGGCTTTATCAAAGAATTCCTTTAAATATTCTTTTACTTACTTTTTTAATAAATTAATGACTAATGTAGGGACTTTGTATTGTAAAATTTTGACTTTCGTTAAGAGAGCTTTTGGTTCCTACGACGAAATAAACAATTTTCATTTCATATATATATATATGTACATATATGCTACTAACTACGCTACACGCCCGTTCTATTGCGCTACACGGCTAACCTGATGAATTTACTAAGCTAGATATGGTAGCTATAAAACATATTTATATCGCAGTCACAGCTGGAAGCTGGAAGTGATAATGTCGCGGTTCTAGTTCACAGTTCACCGCCCACAGCCTGCACCGACCACAATGCATATCGCTCTCAATAATTTCTCCACTATCCAATGCTTTTTACAATCTGTTGCATTGGCTAGGTCTTTGCGTGTCACTGGGTTGATAATTTTAAAAATAGTTCGTCTATGGAGCCTCTATGGAGCTCTGGATCATACGGCATCATTCTGTTTAATGCGAATTAGCCTCCAGGTGATCAAGTAACTACAGGTACTAAGGGACTATAACCAGTTAACGACTACCCCATAATGATCTCAGGAAAGTCAAGGTTGACCGCTAGTGCCTATATGCAAGTACTTCAATGCTTCAGGGGGCAAGTCAAGCATGGAAGAGTTAATGGGTAATAGCTACGTTTTTCACGATAACTTTCAGAGTACCACTTGTTCACCACGGAAATTCATAACTGGGTTCAGGTCTCCTCTTAGAATGTGAGGGGTACAGGCTACCACCACAATAGCCACAATACCACCAAGTGCGGATTAGTAGACTTCTTCGAGAATTTTATGAGAAACTCCCAGGAGTGCAGGCTTTCTTAGTTTTCCTTCACCTTGCAAGCGATAATCTTCTGATGCGCTCAACTTAGAAAATTAGAGGTACGCACCACAGGTCTTGAACCCAGGAGTTCGTTTGAGAGACCTGCGTACAAACCACTAGGCTACCACTGCTATTTACTTGTGACGTTACGTGACTATCTGTCTTTTCTCTTTTCTTTGCAAGACTGGTACGACTATAAAGTTTTTGCTTGACTTTGTTACGACCGATGCAAATTATTGCTTTGAGCGGATCACTTAACATTAATGGAATAGCTTAGCTATAATTCAGCGTCAAAATCTTCTGGTTTAAGTATCTGTTTTTTATTATAAAAAACATGCTAGTCGATTGCAAATGTTCGTTTCTCAAAAGTATTAAACTAGTTGAAAATAGAATCGCCCGTACAATTGCAACTTATTTTATTTTTTAATATATTTTCCATTCTGCTCTCACATCAGTTTGCCTCTCCGCACATAGATTGGTAAGAAGGAGAATTAATTTCTGGACGGAACATTTAAAATGGGTTATAACGTGGTTGTTTTGGCAAAGGGATCTCCAGCCAGGTGAGGTGTGATGCCTGGGGAGCGGTCGAGCTCACGGTGACAACTTGTATATGTGCTAGTGATGTAGACAACTTCGATAGAGTAATTCAGTTTTTTTATGATTCATGTCATCGCATGTCGTGTTGTGCGTGGAATAGCAAAAAAAATATATTTTATTTTTTGACCAAAATTCATATTACTGGCAAAAACATTATCACCTTTTACTGCTATTTTGTTAATTTATTCTGACAGTTACTCGGGAGTTACAGTAAAAAATTAAGAATGGGATCAAAATAAAACCCCAATTTCCGAAGTTTCCATTTTCTTTCTGATTTCATCCTCAACATTTTTTAATAAAAATATTTTACGTCTGCCGCGAAAAATCTTGACTACCTCTTTTGAAGGTCAGGATTTAGTATCTATGTAAGAGTTAACCGAAAGTAATTATAATTTGGAGGCAAAAAATATTTTTAAGAGTTACTCAACTTTGTTAAATACTCGTTGTATTTCTAAGAATTTAGTAAAACAACTTTATATTAGACAGGTGTGCCCGTAACTTTGTCCATCTGAAATACGACAAAAAAGTAATTGATCAGTTCGCAGATTCTATGAGTACAACAACTTATATTTTATAATTCTAATAGTCTAAGTTGTTCCTTATTACATCAGCTACCTGCCTGTGAAAGTCCCGTCAAAATCGGGTCAGTTATTCCAGAGATTAAACGGAATAAACAGACAAAAAAAATGTATAGTAGAACATATTGCACGAAGCGTCTAGTAGAAGAATAGACGTAGTAGAGTAGTTTAATATTGCCGATACATACATATAAATATCAATATTTGTTGGTGCGTTTTGTTTCTTTCTCTTTTATAGATTCAGAATTGTTAACAGACCTTTGTCCAGAATTCTCTAAAAAGGTTTTGGTACAAAATGATATTCAGTGGACATTGGTTGATGAGTTGATGGCTATCAACACGTTCTGGGTCAGCTATATAAAATATGTTTTAATGTCAACTCTCAACTTTTGTAGTAAGCCAAAACCATTTGACATTTATGAATAAACCAATTAACATAATGAGAAATCTTATTTTATGGATAGAGAAAGGCCTTCACTTAATTTTCAAGAAATCTGCTGAAACTGTTTCTTAATGAACCTAAATCCTTATTATGTTTTAATATAATAAAGACCTACTTTCAGTGTCAATAAGGTTTTCTTTAAAAGAGAAATGTAACGTGGAGTTTTGGAGTCTAAATTGGTTATTTAACACCAATGCAGTGTTTCCTCTCTGCAACGAGTCGGTGTTTAATCAACAATAAACTAGATTACGTCTTACTATAACAAAAAAAAAATCACGACGGTTTGATTTGGTTGAAGGCAATCGAGGTTAAGCAACACCGGGCGCGGTTGGACGGATTATGGGTGACCGCTAGAAGGTTGTTGGACCCGGTCGTTATCGTTAGATAGCAATTGTTAAGCTAGGAAACCTTCAGACAGTATAAAATATTCCAACACTTGGGTTGGCCACCAATCCGCAGTGGTGCTGCGTGGAGATGCTTTAGGCCTCCTCAGTTAAAGAACCATGCTCAGTAGTAGGCTATGAATGGGTTAAAGCCAATCCATAAATATTACTTGTAATCAACCGGGGTAAGTACTATGTTACTCAGTAATTCCGATCTGGGAGGTAGTTAACATAAATAGAATGTGTAAATACGGATACATATCAACAATTACGAAGATAATGTTCGTGATAATTAGTCTCAGGAGAAGGAAACTAATGACTGTTGACGTCTACGAGCTACTTGAGAGGATGTCTAATGGAAAATTTCATTGGTGTCTGTTTACCATCGACATTTATTACAGTCTACTGTGGAATGTTTTATGCCTCGATCAATAATACAACAGATGTAAGCGAAAAGTGTGTCTCGATACATACCAGCTCACTTGAAATGTGGGCTGGTGTTTTGTTTAGTTCGTTTCAAACAGCTAACACATAAACACGTGTAACTAGTTGTCAGCGACATAAATATGTCTCGACACATACCAGTTCACTTCAAATGTCGGCTGGTGTTTTGTTTAGTTCGTTTCAAACAGACAACACATAAACACATAAAACGAGTTGTCAGCGACATAAATACATATGTCTCGATACATACTAGCTCACTTGAAATGTGGGCTGGTGTTTTGTTTAATTCGTTTCAGTCAACACATAAACATGTTCCACAATTAAATGTATAATCAAATTATGTAATGATTGGAGTTAGGTTGAACGTATAATGATTTTAAACTTTTTTTTAGTTCCTTGGTAATTCAAAGATTGTGTATGATGTATGTATAAAAGTATGCAGACAGTATTTTTTAGGCCTACTTATTTATTCATTGCTGAGTAGCGCTGTCTACTATTTGTTGTTTTTTACTACAGGAGTTATACAATTATGACGCTACCATTTGAAGCCTTCATAGCGCGGCGGCTTGTTTCGATTGTAAGCGGTCGAAAAAGTTAAGCAACAGCGGGCGCGGTCAGTAGGAGGATGGGTGACCGCTTGTGGTAAAAATTATGAACGCTTCTGTTCTTCGGGACGTATAGCCCTCGGTCCCGGGTGTTAGCAATCGTTAAGCCAGGAGGCCTAAATGCGGCATTAAAACTACTGACACTTAGTTTTTTTTTACTGCTTTTAAGTTAATGCTGGACTACTCTCCCGCCTGATGGTATTGCGGGTTGTCATTATCCCGTACCAATCCGCATTGGAGCAGCGTGGAGTACGCTTTAGGCCTCCTCAGAATGAAAAAAGACCAGTGCTCAATTGTGGGCCATCGATGAGTTGAAGCCAAACAGGCTTTGCTGTCTTCCCGCAATGCGTTTCTACGGACGATTCAATAGGTAACAACCACCTGAACAATCCTTTCGTATGCTTGTTCGTCTGCGCAAGTTTGAACTTTAATGATAATGTAGTTAGGTATATATTATTGTAACTATTGAAGAACTAAGATGATGGAGGAGTCTGCGCTGCCAGAGACTGTGGGAAGGCGACTTTAGTACTGAAGTCTAGCTTGCCAATCCTACATGATAAACCTCTAAAGATTTAGAGATAATTTTTTCATGACAACTTGGCCATATTGATACAATTTTCGATTTTAAACGCACCCTTTTTATCTATAATGGAGTTTTTCGGAATTTGTATCTTTGCCTTGTATAGTAATTTATGTGACTTGTATTGAAATTGTCACTTATTGTACACTGTATTTTCTTTGCGAAATGGTAATAAAAGGCTAGGGTAATTTAGATTTTAGAACCATATTTAAACCGATCGCAGGCTGTTGACATGTGTTGAAATTCTCACGAATTATTTCATTCTAGACTGGCTATAAAGTGAATAAAATTATACTTTATAAAGAAAGTATACATTCATTTAATATTGACTTTGTATTTATATACTAATATTATAAAGAGGAAAGATTTAATTGTATGTTTGAATTGAATAGGCTCCGAAACTTGGACAGATTTAAAAAA
>DWJZ01005190.1:0-14363 GCA_018249125.1 Asbolis capucinus | reverse complement strand
ACATAAAGTTATTTCGTACTTAAGTTATTAGACGAAAAATGTGGAGGTACTTCTAAGTACCGTAAGGAGGGAAAGGGTTAAAAGTATTAAGTAAGTCGATAAAGTATTGTAAAGACTTAAATCACAATCAAAATTACAAGTAATAATTTAATTTCTTACCTATTTTAATTTTACTACAATATAATGCACTGTAAAGATACATGTGAATTGAGGAAAAAGATGAGACTTCATTGAAATCTATTCTTTGTGTGTACAGTGCTCTTGCTCTGACGCGAAGAGAATATTTTTAATAGTTTTCTATTATAAGATGCTGATATTTGTCCATTAGTTAAAATGAAGCCTGGCTGTTGTCATTTCGATGTAATAATATAAATAAAAGTCTCTTGGCCGTATTATTGATATTTATTTACATCCTTGGAAAGTTTAATTTTTATCCATCGCGTTCACGAACCCATCGAAGGTAATGCTTTTGTTGTAACGAACAAGTTTGTTCTTACTCTCCTTCGGCGTGTGTTCCTCGGTTGCGACCCTCATTAACAACATTTCGCTGTCCGCTGAAGAGCTTGTGGTATCGTTGCCTATTTTAGTTTTTACATTTCCGCCATTTTGGATTCCTGAGGACGATTGAACGAGACCGGATTTATCCAACTTATTGTTAGTTTTTGACATGAGTGGTTCTCCCTCTCTGCCGGCGGATACGACCATCACTTGTGGAGTGGTCATCGCAGTCATGTGCTCCTTGAGGCATTGTTGCAGTATGTGGAGGAAGAAGAGGAATGCCAATAATGTCAGCGCAGACATGGCTGCGTTGCTCTTGTGACCGCCGCCATAGTGGCTGCAACCAAACAATTTGTATTTGTAGTGGGAGCGGACTGTGCTATTTGGCTGCTGACGGTTTACGAGCCAACAAACAAATCTTGATTTTGGGTGTTTTTATTAGTACGCGGTGCCCGTTTCGTTTATTGAATTTGCATGTTTCAAACACTTGTTCTACAAATTATTACATTTTAAAACATTGAAAACTATCTGCTTATTCATTTTGTATAGAGAGCTACTAAATTTAAAAAAGGGCTCCACAAAAAAAATATTTTATGTTTTCCCACTTATCTTTGAAACTTTAGTACATAGAAAGGGAAATCTTCACAGGGTTGTTATACCTGTCGCCACAACACAAAAAAATAGAGTTACAATAAAACATGCTTTTTTTCAGCGACGCTACGAGATTATGTGTACGCAAACTATTGAGTGTGGATACAAATGGCAATTCCGATTTTAATGTAGTAAGTCGTTAAAAGAATCATCAAATTTAAATTTATTTTAATATGAATAAGAAGAAGGAACACGAGTCTTCAAATAAGGAAATTCGTGTAACGGTTTTCAACCGAATCGATGTCTTCGATAAAAGTACAACGTGTTTTCAATTATCTATAAATATTTTTTTATTTAAATCCTTAAACCTTCAGTATTTACAGTAAAAATTACTGCAAAAACGACTGCAATTTTCTTATAGCACCAACGCTGAGAATATGTTCTCATTCAAAATTCAAATTCATCAACATAATTATAATACCATCCTGGGTAATTTTAAACAAATCACGATTAAACCTTTATTCCCTTAAACCGTACCATAATCTCGCAGGATTTCTAGGTTTTTGGATCACAAGAATGAGAATGAGCGGCATACGTCGGAGTCATCATTATTCAGGTAATGATCATTATATACATAAAAGTACTCACTGTTTCGACGAGGTCCCATGCCCGTGGGATGAGGATGGTTCGTATGGATAATACGGCTGTTGGTCATGAATGGGATATTCTGCAATTCTATAAACAATTACGCTTGTAGTTTAATAGTTCCTTTATGGCTGTGTTTCATATCACGAAATGACGCCTACCACTAGGTACAACTTGTTGTCAGAGTAACTATTCTTATTTGTGTCTGCCCACGGAGACTAGGTATCAGAAAAAAGGATGTCTTTGACGTGAAGAATGTAAAAATACGGTTTACAATGAAATCAAATTCAAAAGGAATTAATGAATTAAAAATAATTGAAAAAAAAATAAAAAATTAAAAAAAAAAATTAAATTAAAAAAAAAAATAATAAAGATGTGCAAATTATTTCCACGACGTTATTTATGTATGTACATAGAATTAAAACAATTTTAAAATAAGATTTGGATGGGAACAATATCTTTTTGATCTGTCACTAATTTAATTATTATTATAGCAATACGAAGTTTACGTTCAAATGTTAAGAACTGACCTTTCAGTGAGATGTTTGGTTCCTGCTCCCAGTTGGGACAGCCAAGTCTCCATCGTCACAGAATATAGACGTTAACGCAGTGCCGAGGTTTCAATAGGAGTGCTGGTGACTATAACCTCACGTAGAAAAATGTCACTAAGTTATCATGCTCTACTTCATTTTGCCCCATCTCATGAGCTGAGACATCTTACGGTTTGTTTACGGTATAGTTCCTCACATATTTTTCATCTTAAATCATTTCAAAGGTGGTAAAAGTTGTAAGGTTAAAAAATATAAAGGCAATTAAATTTTTATTTTTTATTTTTTACAATCACAAGCATACAAGGACGTCCTCATTCACACAATCACAAAAATATACACAATGTCGATACTAAACTATGAGGTGATATAAACGAAGGGTCATATCACACAATACCTATTAACATCAGTCGTTATTAGATGGAACTGGCGGATTAGGTAATTCAACGAATTATGTGCAAGACATTCTAGATAGGATTTACAATTTTTGGGTTTGCTTTTAGATCGGAAATAAATTAACGTAACGAGTCTAGGTATTACTACTAAAATAAGTTAAATAAATAAATAAATTATTTCATTAAATTAATCGAACACAGTCGTGTTCTTAACCTGTGCGATGGGATTTAACGCAGAATCGCTAATTTTACGCATCAAGATTCAGTCCTAATATAAGGCACTATTTGAAGAAACATGAAAGTATTTTGACTATTGTCACTTCTACTCGATCCATTACTATTTCGCTACAATTTGAAATCATTTGTTTCTCAAATTTTATACTGTCGAATTGATTTAAAGTTTGCGTCGTTAGGAGATATGTTTTGGCAACATTAATTAAATCAATATGATGCGATCGGTTAAACTTCGTTGCATTGGAGGTAGAGTTCGCGACAGTCTATTCCGGAGCGCCCGCGCCGGCCCGCTTCGTAAAACTCGTCGAAAGTCCCTCCAGACTGCCTTTCGAACACGAAGCTCGTCGCGTATCTGTAACGAGGAAAAACGTCGTTCAAGTTATTTAACTTTAAAGTTGCTAAAACAAGGAGAGAAAGAAAGTTATATAAGCTTAAAAATATCGAATTTTTACGCAATGTAAATAAAATACCGGAAATAAATTCTTCTTTTTGTAAGCCTACTAAGTAGTGAAACTTTCTGAAATCTGTTCCTGTCTTTTTCAAATGTGTCATAAAACATTGGTGTACCATTGGTTGTCATATACCAAAAAGTAGACAATATTAAGGAACTACGTGTACACAGTACCTATCCTACATATTTTAAGGCATCCTGAAGGTTTTTGTTGTTCGTGTATGACATTTGGCTCATCCCTTATAAACAACTTAAATTAGCTCAATAAATATGAACCATCTGCTTCGACCACGACGGAGCCAGATCTATTTAATTACTTTTTAAATTGCTGCTCTTTACGTAATAAAAAGTATTCACATTATTGGTTTCTCAATTTATTTTTTTGACTATAAATTTTGGGTGTGATCCTTGTATGGCGTTGTCAAATGGGAATCAGATCTTTTTTAATACTATTAAACTAATCCTACTGATACTTACGTTCCAAGTTGACAGAAAATGCTCTTGGGTCCAATATCCGAGGAGCATTCGTTGTTAGCGTCGCAAACGTATTTCTGAAGGCACTTGTCGTCGTTGGTGCCGAATGACCTCACGTAAGTCTTGAGCATGGCAATGCCGGCGATGGCCGCGTCACTGACGGAGTCCTTGCGCCCCATGGATCGCGCTGCTAACGACCGATGGGAGAATGAGGTCTTGAGGGCGTCCAGGAGATTCACCACGATATTGATGAACTGCCGAAGTTAAATTGTATTAAACCTTTGAAGTTCTAACGTGAATAAAAGATATATCCAACATCACTTATCAACAAAATTCAGCGTTACCTGTTGGCGTAATTTACACGCGCGTAATACTTAATTAAACCTAGTTTAAGGAGAAGGAAAGGTAGGCCGCGTACCTCTCCAGCCTGCTTTGCCATCGAGGCGACTTGGTCGGGGTCTTTAGCACCGAGCACCGTCGACAGAACCGCAGCCAATATACCCTGAAGCAAGCGAGAAGCGAAACCGTCTCCGTAACCAAACTTTACTATTTACATTATAAAGGCATACAAGGAAATATGGTCAGTTTTACGGTGGATACTTTAACAGCACCGGCAAAATTCCGTGAAATAGTCCCTGTTGGTGGTAGGTCATAATTACTCGAAGGTCAACTACATGGATTACCTGCTACGGATTACAGGTGAGATTATGAGGTGCTTTTTACACGAGTGTTTGAAATAGGCCAAATGAGAGTATCTACAGTTTTAAATAATGTTAGTGGATCAGTATGGAATTAAGGTATTACATCATTTTCATGTACAATATTGATTTCAGTGTTTGGTTTCTATCAAAACATGCCCAAATAGTTTTAATCGTTACCTGCATCGGTGAGGAGCCGTTGTCGACTTTGTCGATGCCATCGCTGGAAGCTCCTCCTCCCAGGATCGCTGTCAAGATCTTAAGCCCCATGGAAAGGAGGTTGGCCCATGGCGAGGGCGATACCGTGTCAGTATCGATGGTGTCACTCTTGTTGGGGCCCGTGGTGCCTCCCGGATTGAAAAGCATTTGCATGATCATTCCTAAAATAGGTATTAATGGTACACTTTATATTTAAGTAACTAAATAAACCTATTATTATATTACCACTGCAATAGCGATGAATCAATGATTGATAATGTTGACCTTACCGAGCATGTTGGACCAAGAGAAGCCGCCGTCGGAAATGGAATTTGTCTGAATGTCGTCCAAATCGTCCAACGCGACCTTCTTTAGCGCATTTGGTTTTTCAGCAAATTTCCGTTCTTCGCTTTGTTCTTGGTGTTGCGGCAACGAGTTGCTGTAGTACTGAGGGTTTTGTGTTCTTACATTACTTGTTGCCTGAAAAATTAAGTTTTTTGATTTAAAAAGAAAATCTGAAACAGCAATTCTATCAGTTTGAAGAATACAACACTTTGTGCACTTTTTCGATAAAATATCGACTCTTATAGAGGTATTAAGGATCTCCTAAATATAAAAGCCGTCATAAATTCTCTCAGCTTTCATGATCAAAATAAGTTGTTTACAAGATGTGTATATTCACCTGTGAGATAAGAGCATGGTGTTGTGGATACGCGAATGTGTGTATTATTGTTGTTGAGCTTATTAACGCTAAGAGCACCCAACCTGCTGCTGTCCGCTCCATTCTGAAAAGAAAGAAAAATATTTCAATCGATCTAAACGCCCGGTCTCTTTCTCTCTCTCTCTCTCTCTGCCGGACTGTAGCGGTGTTCTCACTGGATGTCGATTAGAAAGTGCTCCGATGAGTGATTCGCGCGGATTGATTGTGTTTGGAGCTGGTCGTAGAAAGCGGCCCCTTGCATCGCTTCTAGTCGCGATGCATTTTTTTGAAGAGAACGTCGACTAAGTATATAATTAGAGGATGTCCATTAAAGTAATTGACCGAGCGGCATTACCTCAGAGAGTTATTTAGAGAAGTTAATTATGTAACCGTTTTACCGTAAGTAAAAGAAATGAAAAGTACTTTCTAGTAGAAACGTTGCGTTTTTAAATTTATTTGCAGTCTAGTTTGTCGCGTCGGTATCCGGTTGTGTGAAGTGTGTTAGCGGTTGGCCGTCCAATGCAGGTGACCCGGTCTGGGTAACTGTAGTTTGACTGTCATCTCACGCACCTGCTATAATAACATGCTATATATTCGAGTTAGCGACCTGGCTATAATGAACACTAATTTTAACCACTGCGAAGGTCCACTTTCTTTGACCGACGCCGATTTTAACGGGACATGGACGGTCACATCTATTTTATATTTTTTAACCAACTTCAATAAAAGGTTGTCGATTCTATACACGACAATTATTTACTGGATGTACTAATTCCGATGTTTTTTTGTTGGAAAACTGGTCTTATATGGTCTCATTCAGATTTGGAGGACATCTGATAATTATTTTTGATGTTCTAATTTTATTACTCGTCTATTTAATATTGAAGTATTTTTTTTTAATTAAATGTTTTTTGCGATATAATTTGAAGGGTTTTTTCAATTAAATATTTTTTTGTTGTGTGTTTAATGCGATAAGAAGGTAGATCGGTAGGTGGTCGATGTGACGTCAGTACACAGCATCCTCCGAGATACTCACTGGAGAAATTAGCTGCAATTCTTGACTTGCCTTATGTTTTATGTATTCTGTAGCTGTCGCATGTCACGCTACTACTGGCGCGGGTTTCAAACGTGCCACTGTGACGCATCCGTTCGACTAATTGGAAATGACAATGCTTAAATTTTAACTCACAAATCGTTAATTTCCTATTCTTCAGCCAGTGAAATGGGGAAGTAACAGTTGTGAATACTTGACTGGCGGTTATTAAATTTGTGGGTTGTGTTAGTGCTGGAATATGGTCTTGTGATGTGGTTTACGAATGCCGATAAGTTATTGAGGTTAGACATAACCTCATTTTATCTAGTTTTGTTTTGATCTTAATAAAGGTACGCTGGCATCATTATACTAATCGACTGCGGCTTTGGTTATTGTTGATGTCGTTAACTACAGTAGCACCTACTTGAACGAACGATTTCATACGTAGTAAACACTAGTAAAGCTCATTTATAAAAATAGGAGAAGTTCCTAGCTGTTACAATGTCAAAAATGACTCGTAACTCCGGAATTGAACTGAGAATTTGTCAGACAGTCAGGTTTGAGACAATTGTAAGGAGAAAAAAGTATCTTAAGCAACAAGAGATTTGTAATGTACTGATGTCCCAAAAAATAGTGTCAAGCAGAAATCAGTGATAGAGCACCTCTTGGGGTATCCGAATCGCCCCCAAATGTTTAAAAATTAGTTTTCCTGTAGTCATACTTGGTTAATTCAAAAGTAATTATCCTTAGAAATGATAAAATCACAAAAAACTGTTTTTTAATGGTATTACAAATTTGAAGAATTTTCCACCTTCATGTCTTTGAAAACTGATTTTAGCAAAGGTAGCCCCTTAAGTACTACTTTTTTAATTGATCATGAAAGATAAGAGCGTGGAGAATTTTTTAAACCTACTTAGCAACCATGGAGTCACCTGTATAGATTTTTAATTTAAAGTTGAAATATTAAATTACAGAACAAAGAATGTAAATTTTTCAGTTTGCAACTAATTTTTATTGTTTTCAGCAAAAGTCAAGAAGTTGATTCTTTTGAGCATAAAAGTACAACTCATGGCGATTCAGTTACCAAAAAAAGAAAATGAAAAAGATTTCTTCTTTGCTTTTTAGATTTTTTTTTATTTGTTCATGTCTTAATTCTCAAAAATACAGAAAAAAATTCATAACTTGAAAACTAGGTAATATCGCAGAACATACATGGGAGTGATTCGGATACCCCTATCACCGGATTTTCGCTTGACACTTTTTTTTGGGACATCTGTATACTATACTATTATTACTAATAGTATTATGGTACTGACCGTTTCATGACTGGCGTTAGCATCATTGTCTGTGGTACTGACTAGAGGAAACGATTTTTCATAGGTAATCCGCTCCGAACTGTGTACGGCTCCGACGATAATATTTGTGACACATCTATGTCATTTTGACGTTACGGTGGACATACGACGAACATGACAGGTTGGCATGTCATTGTCACGCGAGATTGGATTGAATTGATTTGTGTTTTTCTACTGTGGATTAAAAGTAAAAATATTTTTCTTAAATCAAATAGAATTCATCGGTAAATAGTTTTATAAGATTAATAATATTCTATGTTCAACCAGTAAATGCAATGCAATCCTATAACATTACTCTTCATTACAATGAAAATATTATTCAAAACCCACATATCGAAGGGATTCTAGACAACTCTGATGCAAAAAAATTTGCAGTGGTTAGGAATCCTCAGTGGCGTAGCAAAGAGGGGGCAGCAGAGGCGGTCCGCACCGGGAGTCACCTTTTTTGGGGCTACAACCACCCGGTTACTCAAGCATGAGCAATGTACAAACATTAAAAAAAAAAGTTGTTGCTTTTATACCGTCAATGGGGTGACACCACCAACTTCCGCACCGGGTGCCAGCCAAGATAGCTACACCACTGGGAATCTTCAATTTATCTACCTTGTTTTAGTTTTATGTATTTATTTATTGTATAAATTTAAAAGGTTTCAGCAATATGCCAAAGAAATTCGCGGGAGAAAATAGCAAAGCCGTAGCGGCTCGGCAGCGCAAAGAAAATGCTAAACAAGAAAAGGAACAAAAGGTTAAAAAGATGGTAGAGGATGCCGAATGGGAGGATAACGATGATAAACTGAAGAAAAAGCAACAGAAGAAGGTATATCGCTGTCTCATTAGAAATAATTAAAAATTATGGACAGTAACTCTGTATCCTTTGAAAACAGCAGTTGTTGTTCAGTATCCATAGTTAATTTACCCATAATCTATTATTGTTACTATACTACTACAACTTATTGAATGAATTTGTAATATTTGATTCTTTCATGTTCACAAACATTTTTACTTGAAAATGCATCAAGTAAAATTAATCTCACATTTATACCTCTTGGTTTCTAGGATGAGCAAGAAAAGAAACGTTTAGAGCAGCTTCAGAAAAAAGCAGAGGCTAAGGCTCTATTAGAGAAGGAGATGGAGTCCATCAAGGGTTCTACAAAGAGTGCTCCACCACCTCCCAAAGTCACACGTGCACAGATCACACAAATAAAAGAAAAAGTGGTTAAGGTTGAAACAGAAAAACCTTTGGTGAGCTTTATTATTCAAAAATTATTTCATCATTAATAAAAAATAATAACATGAATAAATAGTAATACTAATTAATCTTGATACATAATGCTATAAAAGATTGAGAAAGTGATTTTGAAGTAAAATTAATATTATTTCAACATTACTTGCCTCAACATTAATCATGTATAATTATATCATGTGTTACAGCCTATGCGAGTGGTCATAGAAGAACCCCCTCTTGAAGAGAATCTCAATAGGTTACAACTGGATGGTGAGGTGGCCCAATCAGTGGAAGAGGCTATATCTATACTAAGGTAGGTGACAGTAGGAAGACATTTTATGTAGCATTTATTTAAAACAACAGCATTCTGTCAACATAATTATAGGACATACTTGTGACCCCCTGACTACTTTGAGATAAATATAAAGTGATAAAAGTGATTTAATTTGTAGGAGTAAATTTTCTCTGAATATACTATATGTAAAGCCCCATAATTTAACTAAAAAAAACACTACTTCTTACCAGGTGACATTTTTGTACAAAAAAAAAATACTTTATGGCTCATTTGTTAGTAAACTTTTCGATATTGTTCAGTTTTAAAAGCTTTAACTTACTACACTTAACTACAATATTCTCCCTTAAAGGGTATTTTATTGACACTTATGAGAACTTAGTCTATTAAATAAACCCATCCTACTTATTATCATTATTAACTTAGTAATATTCAATATTATGAGTATTGTTTTTCATATTCAGATTAACTTGAATTACTTTTATTTACAGCGACAAGGCAGATACTGATAGACATCCTGAGAAGAGAGTAAAAGCTGCATATACAGCATTTGAAGAAGCAAATCTGCCTAGATTGAAGATAGAGAACCCTACCTTGCGGTTGTCACAACTTAAGCAACTTTTAAGAAAAGAATGGATTAAGTCTCCTCAAAATCCCACCAACCAATGAAACTTAATATGAGATTGTTTAAAGGTGTTCATCTTTCTTACTCCTCTGATTCAGTGAGAAATAGTATGATTTATGGTCTGCAATGTTTTATGTTTATTGTATTAGTAGATAAAAATTTCATACCCATAATATTAGAGGTTAGGTTAGGATTTTGTACCACTGTGCACTGTGCTCCAAAAGGACTGGTTCCTGGTATGTATAATTCAATTTTATGATATTTTCAATGTTTTTATAACAACAATACATGTTCTATAAAAACTACAAGGATTACCTATTACACTTGGAGAGTTGAGCTAATAGCTAAATAATTTGTTGTATAGAATCTGTTAATCTCCTAGAGAAATGTTAGCTGACATGATTGCTGATTTAAATGTCTACCTACCTGCTATATTAGGGAAATACTGTGGCAGGTCCACAGATTGTAGTCTAATAAGTAAGGATGGTTGGGCACCAAACTATGGATTGTGGGATGAGTAATACCAGTATTATTAAAAATTACCATATTATTTATTAATTGGTACCAGAGTTATGGTATTCTGATAAAAATTTCCTGGTCGCCTAGCATATTACCAACGAATAATGACGTGTAACAAGAAAGAAAAGAACATTAATGTCATCACCATTTATTGTTTTAACCTAACTGAAGTAGGACAAGGAGTAAGCAACAGAGTACTGAAATGAAAACTATTGTATATACAATAAATTAAATGTTTTTTTATCATTCTGGCTCATTACCATACTGAAGAGGTATGCCTTTGCGACCTTCTTCAGCAGGTTTTACATCTGTCTCCCCTAACCTTTGTTCCAAGCCTTTCCAGGATCTATCTTGAAGGTTTTGCCCAATAGTTTCTAGGGCCCAAGATTGTCTCTCAGCTACCTCCATGCCATCTTGCGAAGTACATTCAATATCTGTTGCTCTTATTTTTCCAGTAATCAAACTCACATCTGTAGAATTTTTTATATGCCCAATGTTGCAATGATTTCGCTTTCCAGGTAACAGCTCATCATAATCTGTTACATGACGTGTAAAATAGGGATTGCGGTTAGGATTTAGTGCCATTTCTAATTCAAATGGGTACACTATTGGTTTGTAGAAGTCCCTGTTGTCATACAACTCATTTTCTGGGCAGGCAACCATTACATATATGTCAATCTGGAATATAAACATTTAATAATTGTTACACATCATCCTTATCAATACTAATCTTTGAATTACTGGTATTATAATTTTGATGAAATTATCTATACAGAGCACCTGTGTATGAATGAAAACTATTATAAAGTTGCAAGCAAAACCTAGTATTTAGTAAGTCATAAATGGCTTCACTTTACAAACCTTAAGAATTAAAAAAAAAAAATCTTATCAGCATATACACCCCTTAATATTGAAAATTGTTGGAGTATCTTAGGCATTAAATTTGGGTAGTAAAAAGCCACAGGCACCACCAAGCCTGCATTAGGGTGACCTCGAAGCAATGTTTCCATAGAGATAAACCTTACCTCAGGAAAGTTGGCTAGTTTAGCTACATTAGGTTTTCCAACTGAAATAATGTAACTTTTTTTCCCATTTGCTTTACACAACTGTTTGAGCTGACTAATTATATCCTTTGTCTGGTCACCAGCAAGTTTGCATATTAGGATACCAATGACCTCAGCATCTTTGCACTTTTCTACCAGATATCGCCTTCTCTTAAACCATGTTGTTTCTTCTATACTGTCTATCTTGCACATACTAGGATCCAATATATACCACTTACAAGCTGAAAAGGTCATTAACATTATCATAAAAATACTGCAGGTGATGGTGTTAGGTATTTTGTAGGGAAAAGTGATTATTTTCAGATTTCAATGTTATGCCAATACAAGAAGACACAGCATTCAAGCATTCAAAGAGCCCAAAAGATAGTGAACATAGAGAATAAAATTTGCTCAAGCCTGAAATCGAATGAGGAAACTTTTGCTTCACAGGCGGGGTCACTACCAATTAGGCAGTGTCGAGTATAAACAGTAGTGTTTATAGAAAGCCTGGTGACTTGCTTTACACAAAACAATTGTTAAAGAATTTTACCTGCAATACATATCGAGAAGTTGAATGAAGCTTGACTCTTTGATCCAAGATATAAACAAATGCAATCTGTCAGTGTCTCAATTTCAAATTCTTCACAATTAATGTTCCTCACCATCCGACCCAATGTTTTGTAAGGGTTCTCCTCCATTGCTAAAGATGCTATGTAACTTTTTGGATACAATTTATACCAGCATTTTTCTAATGCATCTGTAACAATACATAAATTAACCTAGTCACAAGCCATCAGCCACCCACAGAAGAAACCACATGCAGAAGGTGCTGAAAGTCAGCATAGGATCTTTTCTCACTTATTATTTTTAATACTCATTGTTATATCTGTGACACTAATACCTATATTATATAAAAACAATCAAGTGTAGTTATATAACTCTTTACAGTTTATGATATACAAACAGCCATGACATTGGCAGCAAAGTTTTGATCATAGGTTTCCATTTCCTTTGGCCACAGAGCTCTAATAATCATCACAGTTATATGCCAATTGTTAGTTCCTGTTATATATTTAAGATTTACCTCTGCAATGTTCATACTCAGCATCATAAAAGAGGCATAATTTCACAAGTTCATCTGAGTTGAAATTTTGTTTTAAACATTGTTCAACTGTATTAATGTCTAGGTGTTTTTTTGGTAGGACAATAAATACAGGTATGCTCGTTTTGGTAAAGCATGTGGGACCGTAATGAATAATTGCATCTGCTTGAACATGCTTCGCGGCCACTGCATCCACGCAGCAACTGAAATGTGCATATAAAAAATATATATATTTTACCAATAGTTTTAGATTCATTGAATTTTTAATAATACATGTGATGATGTAGCCTGCATGTGTTTTAAACTACTCTGCAACAACAGGCAGCTGGGACAAATTAAACAAAATAAAGATCACATAAATTGGTTTGGCTTCAGATTTTACTGTTAAAAAATCTTTTCAAAATTTAAATATCTTATTTTCTTAATGGATTTAGGTCATAATGGACATATAGAATATTACCTAGCATATGAAGTATCACCAAGAATATAAAGATCTGCACCGGTTCTATTTTTTATCTCCTCATAAATTGTTGCACTGACACCAAGTAAATCATCGGGGAATTGGAGACACACCTGTAATAAATAGGAATGCATTTGAGATGAAAATATACACTCATGTTAAATAAATATCTCACACAGCTATTCATTTAAAAAAATATACGAACATAAGTAATATAAAGTTGTGTTTGTTTTATAGTAACAGTCAATAAAATTAATTAATAAAATAAGTTAATTTATATTTTGCACGAGAAATATTTTTGTCAAAGTCAGCTGGTCAATGAGCTGACTTTGGCATTCAAATTCATTTTAAATGGATTATTACACCGAAAACCCCATTAACATATTTTGGTTGGCCATAGAGTTAGACATAGAACGGGTTAAAAGATATAATTTACGTTTGAAAATACCACTTCATGAGAACTTAGCATGAGTATATACGCAGCTTCAAAATGAAATAATAAAATGTCTACCTTAGTAAAATTATTATCCTTGATCCATTTACAAGTTTGGGTAATATCAAACTGATCTATAAGTTCTTCAAATGTTTTATTGGCATTTGATATTTCTAATGCCCTTTCGATGCATATTTTTCCATCGGTAGTAAAGTTAGCCATACTAAAACGGTGAGTGTAATTTTTATTTTATACACTGAAGCTTACGATGTTATTAAAAAAGTAACAATGTGCGATTAATAATAACTAATTCCACCGTTCCACGCAAAACTGGAAAACAAACAAACCGACAATCCACTAGTACAGGACTTTGACATTGACAACTATAAATACACAGCTTATAGAATAACCGAAGACAATTGGCGTCGTAGACAGAGAAGAGAGAATAAAAGGACATTGTACTTGCAAAAACTAATTCTGTTGCCTTGTAGTAAAGTATATTTTCTATTATATCTGCAAACCAAACCCGGGCCGAGAGAGATAGCCACAACCAAGGCGTGTGTCCCTTTCCTCTATTTTATTTACCCGTTGACAGGCTACAACACAAGAACTACAAATACTTTGTTAGTGAAAAATTATTGAGACAAAATCTTATATTTACACAATTGTATTTCTGTAATTTATATCAACGTATTATAAATCACATAAATTTTATTACATTGTCGCGTAAATTCAACTGTTATCGAATTTCGACGCAAGCTGTCAGAGCCACGTGGCTCTGTGGGAAATGGTCGGACTATCGAAGCGGTGGTTCATGGTTCGAACCCCAAGTTTTATGTTGGTT
>DWJZ01005189.1:0-14363 GCA_018249125.1 Asbolis capucinus | reverse complement strand
TTTGACCTGGGTGGGAATCGAACCCACGACCTCCGGTGTAGTAGTCAGGTTCACTAACCACTAGACCAACCGGCCTTGCAAATGAAATAAATAACCGTACTCGGCGCGCGTTGCTACGCATGAATTCATGAGGCATGTGTCCGATCGATATAACTTGGTACCTAACCTTTTTCTAAAAAAATTTGACATACTTTGTAACATTTTGTGTTCTATTTCTTAATTTTTTTAGAGTGTATGTAGCACAAACAGACAAACATATTTTTTTATATTTATAGGTGATATGAGACATTTTTTTCAGCAGTTTGTCTCAATACTTTCGGTGAATTATTCAAAGTAGTATTATATTTTAAGGTAGTGACATGAATCAATAATGATGATATTCTATGAGGTAGTAGAACTAAAGTTAAAAAGTTAAATTTAAAATATTTTTGTTCTACTACTGCTTTCTGTACTAAAGTTGTGGAAATAATGCAATGCGATGATGAATGCATCAGATATATAAAAAAAATGTCGTAAGAAACAAACGTTCAATTTAGAACAGATGACATTGTTTTTTTACTATTAATTTTGCGAAAACAAAACCATGATAAACTGATTATTTATACAATGATTCGATAGTACTATTTTAAGGTTCTGATTATACATAAACATCTACACACACACCCACACATGTGCCAACAGTTACACAGATGCACAGATTTGTTACATTATTATTGTGTTCGTAGTTTTAAATTACATTTAATGTTACAAAAGGTAACTGACATTAGTGACATTAGTGACATCAGTTAATTTTTTTTTTCCATAAATAATCTAGGCTTGGAATGTTTTGAACCAGTATTTAATATAATTTCTACTCTATTAACCTATAACAGACCTTTAAAATTCCGACTCTTACTATCAGGGGGCGTAGCTCAGATGGTAGAGCGCTCGCTTAGCATGCGAGAGGTACCGGGATCGATACCCGGCGCCTCCAGTCAACTTATCCTAGTGAGAGTTTTTTTTTATATAACTGGAAACGACTAAAATCTAATTATAAATTTAGTAACAAATAAATGATGTAAAATTATAAATTAAATATTTATAAACGAAATCTTAATTTTAATATTACAATAAAATATAAATAAATTTATTGAGCTTTATGGGCCAGGCGATGATGGCACATGCCTTTCCACTGCTCCCCGGAGTTTAGGCAATGTGCCTAAATATCAAGTACGAGTAGGTACAAAGGTATATTTATTATGCAACAAATCCAGACAAAAATCTATCTTGCTCCCCCTATATCATAGATGCACTGCTTCGACAGGGACAGAAGCAGGATACACCCAAATTGAGTTATGGACTTATAGAAAACCATATTTGTTCATGTTATAAACAAGCATGTATTACAACCAGACAGAGAAAAGACTACTGCACATAATATAAAAGTTTGTTCTGTGTGGGAATCGAACCAACAACCTACGGCCGAGCAGTCAGGTTAACCACTAGAATAACACGCCAGTCGCTTGTTTCGATGACAATACACATTGCCAAGAAAGGCTAAAGGCATGGTCTTGTAGTCCTCGTCTTAACCACAAGCGCAATTTAATTCTATTTCGATTTTGAAATGATACTTATGTCGTAAAAAGATGATTCCATGATTATAAACTAATTAGATTTTCTCCTCGGCGAAGTAGGAATAAATTTCGTAAAATAACTCACTGCGAGTGCGCATTTTCAATCTGGGTTTGCGGGTCGCGGCTACCTGGTATCTTACATAATCTGTTATATAATCTGTGACCTTGTGCAAGAGTTTGTTGTACAAAATAGCGCCTGGTTCAAGTTCAAGTGATTTTTTAAATGTCCGATTTCATAAATGGACACCGCTTTCATTTATATGTTGGAACTAGCTTTTGCCCGCGGCTTCGCTCGCGTTAAGAAGTATTCTTATTAATTAAGGGGTGGAATTTATTAACATTACCCTAACCTACGTCATAGTAGCTATATGCTTGCAAAGTCTCAGCCCGATTGGTTTAAAATTTACAAAGGTTCATGTAAACTTTCATCCCCTATTTTATCCCCTTGGGGGTATAATTTATCAAAATCCTTTCTTAGGGGATGCCTTCGTCATAACATCTACCTGCATGCGAAATTTCAGCCCCATCCCTCCAGTGGTTTGGGCTGTGCGTTGATAGATCATTATGTCAGTCAGTCACCTTTGAGTTTTATATATACTATTTTCTAGTAGATTACGAATTTTGTTTACAAAATGTGTGATACTAACAAGATTATGTGTAGGTGTGTCCGTAAGTTAGTCTTAATTAATAATTTATGCGCAGTAGGAAATAACACTAATATGTACTTATGGGAAAGTTGGTACAAAGGATTTGCTTATTACTAGCGAAATTTCTGCCAGCAGACTGGAGAGCAACGACGGCCAACATTAAGGACACAATTCTTTAGAGTAGTGCTGTTACGCCCTTATTGTTTTCAGTATACAGGGCAAAACTTGTAATAGTAATTCCAAAGAGTTACGCCCTTATAATTTTGCTTCGTGGAAATGATTGAAAGTAGCAAGACCGTGCAAACTTAAGATATTCCATGTACAATGTTCAGACAGCGATCAGTTAGTAAAAGTCGACTAAGCTACAAACTTAGGTGATACAGCCTTGTGATAGACGGACGTACGGACGAACAGCGAAGTCTTAGTAAAAGGGTATAAATCCATCCACAAACGTCCACTGTTGGATATAGGCTTTTCCTAATTTGCACCACTCTAACCAATCCTGAGCCTTTTGAATCCAAGGGATACCCGATGTTTTCTTCAGGTCCTCATTCCACCTGGTCGGGGGGCATTTTACTTCTTTTTTCTAAACCACCTTTCGGATAAAACTATATAATCGGTCTATGTACATATATAATAAAGATCTATTTTCACCTTTTTCGTACGATACTATAAAGATATATTAATCGAAATTATCAAAATATTTTTACAATGTTTCCGACGCAATTTTACCTTGATTTGAACGGCTATCTTACATCACCTTTACATAACTGTGGGCTACGCTGCACTCAATAGCCCGTGGTATTTACATACTCGTCTCTATGTGCCTTGGGAAATATGTGATCAAGGAAACTTGTACTGCATACCGCATTTCAATTACAAACGTACTCGTTAGTACGAGTTATATCGGGCTTATTATGCGTATGTTGAGGATAAATTGAAAAATTGAAATTGCAAAATCGATTATTGATCGATTATAACACTATCGATTAATCGATAGACAGTAAAATTGTTTTTTGGCTTTATGCAATGAGCACTGAGCTAGAGTCTCTCCTTTTGATCGAGGAGGCTTAGAAGTTACTAGATTATAACTCCTAGTGCCGATTGGTAGAGAGACTATGGGCCAATAAAGTCTCGGAAGTTGTATGGCGCCTAAAAACCTCTAAAACTGACTTAATGCCTGCTTTCTAACGAAAATTTGGGACATGCCCATTGTTTTAAGGTCCCAGCAAAGCAGAGAAGCACTCTTGATTTTTCTACGTCTAGCCTACACTTTAAAATACAAGACCGCTTCCTCTGATGTGAACTCTTAAAGACAAAAAAGGCTTAAAGGAGAAGTAATCCAAAATAATTGTCTTTTTTTAAATGACGTTTATTTTCTGTTGCAGCCGAATATTTGCTACCGTGCCGTCGAAGTGACCCAGAACTGGACAGCTGCATCAAACGGTCCTTCAACCACCTCCGGCCCTACCTAGCACAAGGTCTACCTGACCTTGGAGTACCACCAGTGGAGCCTCTATTCATCGACCGCCTTGTCATGGAGAACCAAGCTGGGCCAGTGCGCGTCACTGCTGCTTTTAGCAACATCACTGTCGTAGGGCCTAGTAATTATACCATTACTAAGATTCGGTGAGTTTTCAGGTATTTGTCGTGATACAAAGTAACGTATATTTTTTCTCAAGTTCTATTCTACCTCTGTTAAAATTTTCTTCAGAATCGGTTCAGTAATTAGAGAGTGAAAAATCTACATATCTTCACACAAACAGACTAATTTACTTTCGTATCTTTAGTAACATCATGGATAGATGAAAAGGAGTTCCTAGGAATGCACCAAAAACTGATTTTGGTCTTTTAATTACCTTGTAACTGTATTGTCAACCGTTGAGGAGTTCCCTTGTCTGGAGCCTATCCTGAATGTAGTATCAGGTCATGCTTGTTATATAAATGTATTATCAGGAGGAAAACTTTATTCAAAATTTTGCCTCATAGTGTTAGAAGAAGTGGGTCTAATTATGCTTACAAGATATAACCCGAACACTGAAAAAACAAAATTGCAAGTTAAAGAAAAGCTTGTAAAATTAATAAAAATACAAATGTTATTCATTGTGTACTCAATATGGGAAACAATAAATAAAGACAAACAGTTGAACATACACAAATGGCGGTCTTATAGATAAAACAGCGATCTCCAGATAGCCTTTGGGTAGTAATTTGTAAGGAGTCAAAAATAATACGATGTACACTAGTAACATGAGAAATGAATATGAATATTATGAATGAATATGAATATCATGACTAATGTGAATTTAATGAATGAATGTGAATATCATGAATGAATACGAATATTATGAATAAATACTATGCTTTCAACTTTAGAATGTCCTTCTATAAATGTTATTAAAAATGATAATCTATCGTAAACTGTAACGATAGAGGTCGACAGATTCGGCTTAACGACGAGTAATAGCGAACGACGAATAATAGAGAACGACCATATATGTACATGTATATTTTTAAATACATCCTAAATTTTATTACATTCAGATACAGTATGAATATTTCTGCTCATCACAGAAAAGTTTGTTCTGGGTGGGGATCGAACCGACCACCGGTCTAGCCAGGTACACTAACCAAAAGATCATAAGGCCAGTCAACCTGTGTTTACTTATTGGTTGGCATTGTCGTTTTTATCGCGTTAAATAACGCATTAAGGCGTAGATGCAGCATACAAGTCCCAAGTAAGAAAACAAAATCCAAGTTTATGCTTTCGAAATATTTCGGCGCCATTATTTTCATCAACAAATATTGAACTTAAGGATTTAGAAGATAAGAGGTCCTATTATAAAATTGCAAAATCTTAGCAATCAGCAATTGCCTGCAGTCGAGTTGCCTAAGTTGGAGTTCGTTGTAATTTTCTGTTAGTTTGTACTGTGTACATATAATATTAGCGTAGAATACAGAAATATTTGTAGACCATATGATTTTATTGTTTATGAAGAATAGATACCGAAACTACTGAGCTGTTCTAAAAAATCTTTTACCATTAGAATCCTACATTATCCCTCATAAACATAGACTATAAAATATTCTTAAAAAAGTTAGGGGCCTATATAATAATGTAACCTAACGTGTGAAAAAAATACCAATAAAACTTTTTATTAACAATAGAACAACATTATGTACTACAGTTTTATAAAGGACAACAATAGCTACAAATATGTACATAAGTCCGCGCTACCTTATGTATAACTATTGCAGTTATGTCACAATAACTTTTTTCCGGTAAATGGTTTAGGAAGTGAGAGCAGTTTCTAGCCTCTGGAAATAAGAATTAAAATTTTCAAAAAATCAAATGCTCCCTATTTCAAAACATCTCAAGTTTCAAAATTTTAATGGCTGCTGCTGGTATATCCTGATAACCGAGTAACAAAAGTTTACTCCATACTACTCCGATAGAAATTGGCGGAGATGTGGAAAAACTCAAGTATCAGTATTTTTCACATCACCCGATGACCGACGTTTTTCTGCCGTAAATCCGAAAGCGTCAATGCGATAAAAATAATGTCTGTTGGTTTCCAACTCTTTTCTGTGCCTTTCGAAAAAATAAAGCGTCAATGTAAAGAAATTCTGCCGGTGTTCAACAATTTTTTGTGCCCTCCGAAGCACGAACGCGTTAATCGTACTGCCAGCAGCGGTTATCCATCTCGCGCGCCCGATTGCTTAACCTTACCAGTCACTTAAGATCGACATAAACTGTAGAGTTATGCAAAAGTTATAGCTGGTGTTTGAAATTATGAAAGATTTTAAATACAAAGTAATTCAACTTCATTTAATTTCTATTACAGGTCAGATCTAAATAAGCTGAGAATCGACATGGGGCTGATGCTGCCTCGTATTGAGGTCACTGGTCGATATGAGGTGTCTGGGCAAGTGCTGTTATTCCCCGTACGCTCTCAGGGAGATTTCTGGGCTGCATTCAGTGAGTATCGACACCTCGGTCAGGATCCGAAAAGAACTACGAATATTATAAATACGAAAGTTTGGACGGAGGGATGGATGTTTATTAATCCATCATGCGCAAACTACTGCACTGATCGAGATGAAATTTGGCATAAAGATAGGTTATAGTCTGGAATAACACAGGGTACTTTTTATCAATGAATCTACCACGTGAGCGAAATAGTGGGCGGAACTGAGTATTTACTATGCCGAATTTGGCAAATTTACCAGATTACATATATTGCTTTTGATAATAACATATCGAGATAGACAATATTTTCTGTCAATATTATTATCACGCCTAACTATTATCATGATATCATTGAGTTTTTCAAACATTACACGCCACGCCAATCTACTAAACAATAAGTTCATGCCTCATGTTCGAGAAGTTCTTGAGAAAGAAATATACAGACACTAAAAATACCTCGACTCTGTTATATTCCGTATTTAATCGGTGCCAATATGGATAATAAACATATATATTTTATCAAATTAACTATTATTAATCTAATAAACGAACAAAAACAACTTTGACATTAGCTTTTATTTATTTAAAAAATATAATATATTTTGAACAAGTCTTCGAAATTTTCCTGCATAAATTAATGGAAAATTATCGTAAAATAGTCATTTTTATCGTGTTTATATTTCGTAAAGTAAAACAGTATTTGTTATTATAAATAAAAATGCGTAATCAGTCAGAAATGACGAGATTCGCAGACGAATTATGGTAACCGACATACTTCTGAGGATTAGCCGGCTGAAGTTGCAATGGGTTGGGCATATCGTGCGGAAGACCGACAACCGATGGGGAATAAAGGTCTTTGAATGGAGGCCACACCTCGGAAAAAGTTACATAGAGCGCCCTCCGACTAGGTGGGCTGACGAGGTAAAGAAGACAGCGAGTAGCCGCTGGATTCAGAAGCCCTGGGACCGGTCAGAACGGCGTAAATCAGGGGAGGCCCATGTCCAACAGTGATCATGGAAATAAAAATAATTTTGAAAAGGGTGAAACATCTTGACCTGAAATCTGTAAAAAATAAGGTTTGAGCTAATCATGGCCAAATCTAAAATATTCTAAATTTTTACTCAAATACATATTCTAAGTAAGTTTTTAATTATCCATATGCTAATTTTCTTTTATATAATATTTAAACAGCGCCATCAACACGAATTCGCAGTTAAAACCAGTCCAAGATGAGATTTAGCAGTCACCCATATTAATATATTTATATTTACATACATGATGACTCCTATGGAAATAAGTAGTAATTTATATGCAGAGCAATACTAAGCGGAAGCTTTTAAAGTTAACAATAGAACAAATAAATACAATAGAAATACTCATTGAATATAGAGAAGGGATGCTGTTGAGTCACGGATGATACAAGGATCTGTGATTATTTTTACGATGTTATTGTCCAGAAGAACTATAAAAACAAATTTACAGAGAGAAGTTTAATAGCGGTAGGAGCTGGTTCTTCCGAAACACTTGAAGTAATGCTTCATGTATCGTTATTTGTTGCCAACTCCATGGCATAAGATGGCGTTCGTAATTGTATTTTTAATAACTACGTGAATAAATTAATTTTGACTTTGACTTTGAAAAAGCAAAAACAACGTTAATAATGATTCTAATCGTAATTTAAGCCGCATTATTTCTTATTTCATGTCGGTCGGTGTATGCACGTAAGAAGTCATAATAGCTAGTTTTTTTTTGTTACGTTGTGCACGCGCACCGTTAAAATTTACTCTATTCATTTTTTCTAACACGCCAAAAGTAGTATAACTTCAAATTTGATAACTATGCATTTTGGAAAGAATTTCATCCGCATATACGATCATGTACATAATATTTTAGAATCTATACCATTTTATATAACTGTTGGATTGTATGTTAATTCTGCTGCTACATCTACGCTTAAAAGTGTTAATGAAAGAAACTTTACATTAAAATTCTCCAACTTTGGTTGTTGAGACATTAATTTACTTAACATTTATTTTCAGACGGCACAAAGTAAACCATGTCAGCTTATATCCGAATAAATGCATTAGAGGTCAAAGTTTAGGCGTTTAAATAATTTTATCTAAATTAATTTAAAAAAAAAACATTTTTAACAAAATATTTTCTGATTGCTTTAATCTCATATACCTACAAGTACAACACTACACTAACCAGAACTAACTTACAGCGGATGTGGTGGCAATTGCAAAGATCTTCGGGAAGGAGCTAATAAAAGACTCGGTGAAGTACATGACTGCTGAGAGGATGCTGGTGGACTTCAAGCTGAGGAACTCCAGGTTTAAAGTCAGGGACACCGTCAACCATGGCAGCGTTATTGGTTTGTTTCGTGTTCATTATTAAAATATAATATGTATTACTTTTAACGCTAATATTAACGGTGGTGGGTTGAAGTAGGTAGGAAGAGGTCCCTGGTACTGTTATTAGCCGTTTTAATGCTACTTAGTCATTATAGCCAGTGAGAGATGCTTGTTTGTTTTCAGGTTGTGGGTAATCCCCATTAATTTCAACTTGATTTCCAAACAAAATTTCCACGAAAGAAAAACTTAGTTAAAACTCAAATATCCAGTATTTTATGAAGTGATAAAAATAGATCTTGTCAAACACCGTGGTAGTATGTTCAAATTTGTCAAGAACATATTGAATGAACATGAACGAAGTGAATGAATGTGTATGAACAGTTTATTTGTTCTTGGTATACAGTTGACAAAGGAAAGATCCTACTAATATTATAAACGCGGAAGCGACGATGAGTGAATATTTGTTCCTATTTAACGCAAAGTCTACTGAACAGATCCGAATGACATTTCTTACCGAGATAAATTAAAGACTAGATTTATACTGGCTACTTTTTTTCAACACAACTTGCGGGCGAAAAGTAGTGCTCAATAGATAATGCATTTTTTGCACACGACAAACTATAATTTCAGGCGAGGCCATGAACCAATTCCTAAACAACAACGCAGCTGAGATCATTGACGAGATGCGACCAGCTGCCTCTGCATCCATTGCCAAACACTTCCGCACGTTCCTCAACTCCGCCTTCGAGAAGATTCCCATCGATGTGTGGCTAAAGCCTTAAGTGATCCAACATCAAAGACTGGTTCAATAGAAGTTAAGAAAAAAGTACAATGTGTAGCTGCTGTAGTAGCTGTGGTGGTATAACTATGTACAACAGCTTGTTTAGATGTATGTTTCTAATTTCAATATTATTCTTATTTCAAATACCTATCTTCCAAGTGTCCTCAGGATAGAAGAATGCTTTTTGACTCATAAAAAGATCTTTGCTTCTGTAGTACTACGACTAAATGACTTACTAAATTTAAAAAATGGTCGGTGAAACTACTTATGTTCCAATTTACATATAGATATCATTCAAGCCATGTCCCCAGGATTGTGTCCTGTGAAATGCCGTACGCACACAAACTCTTGGCTGCTGTAGCAGTCAAATAAGTACAATAGCTTGCTTACCTAATTAATTTAATATCCGATATAAGATCTGAGTCCTTTAATGTTCTAATTCTATTGTCATTCTAATTCAATTCTATTGGATCTGTCCCAAGTCATGTTCTTAGGACAGCACCCTGAGGCGTGCCGTATAACTCATACAAGGTTTGTTCTAATTTAATTATGTTTAACAATTTGCATATATGATGTACGTTTTAAGCATTTAAATATCACTCGCTATCACGGTGAAGGAAAACATCGTAAGAAAATCTGCATACCGGGGAGTTTGCAAAAATTCAAAGATGTGTGAAGTCTGCTAATCCGCACTTGGCCAGCGTGGTGGACTTATGGCCTTAACCTTCTTATTCAGAAAAAAGACCTGTGCCCAACAGTGGGCCGTAATGGCTTGAGATGATGATATATAACGTTATGGATTTAAAATTTGATCTTACTTCTTATGTTCTAATTTCAACATCATTTTTGTTGGATATCTTCCAAGTTATGTTCACAGGCTAGCGCCTTGAAGAATGCCATATGGCGCATACAAAGTCTACTTGTCTAAATAAATAAATGTCATATTTTACATTATCCTCTTAAGTATAGAAGTTACTATATAATTTTATCCAACCCTAAGATTAAGAGGAAATCGCTTAGTGTTACTTTCACTACCGCCTACTTCTTTACCACTTAACGTATAGCTATTCTGAAGAATTTCATGAATCCTTTTATTTTATTTAACATTAAAATCGAAATCTTTATTGGAAACTATTTTATCAATTACTTTTGATTTGAAATCAACTTTTGTGACTTACATTTTATTTAAGTTAGCTTTAAGCTCTACTATTTATTTAGGTTATGTTGCAAACATATTTCTTATGTAATACTGATTTATGTGATTACACTTAAGTGCACGAAGTTTGTGATGTTACGTAATTTAATACAATAATTGCTATACAAAATGTATCAGATAAGGCGAAATAAATGATTACAAATTACGATTTACGAGTATCCTTTAGTAATAGGATATTTGTAACTACAAGTATGTTCATTTTGAGATTAAGATTTAAGTTTCATTTGGGGCGCTTAGCCCACTGGCTTTTAACGATGGAATATGATCAGCAAAGTTAAATAATAGTGAGCGCCTTTTGTTGGCGGCAGGAGGCAGAAGGATCCAGAAAGAACACTTCTGTGCTTCGGAGGGCATCTAAAGCCGTGTGTTGTAAGCTAGATATAATAATATTACTAGCAGGTTCCCGCGAAATATTTGAGCTGAGCCACACAAAATATTCCGTGTTTCGGAGGACACGCAAAGACCTCGGTCCCGGTTGTTATTGTTGGATAACAATCGTTAAGCTATGTCGGAGGCCTTCGCGCGATATAAACTTTCGACATTTGGGTTGGCCATTCACCCCAGCACCAATCCGCATTGGAGCGGTGCGATGGTGTATGCCCTACGCCCCTTCATTACCAGTGCTCAGTAGTGGGCCACCAATGAGTTGAAACTTTACACAAAATAACTTGAATCTGTACACATTACCCTATTAGGCAGTAAATTATCATCAGACATTTCTAAGGAGTGCATATAAAAGAAAACTTTGTACTTACAATGTGTTCAGTTGAGTTACTTTTTCAGTTCGTATCAGTAATTAATTTATTAATACATTTATTCTCGTAGATCTCCCCCGAAATTAATAAGCATCTATAAAGTTTCCCGAGCCATATAATGATGAAATACAGAGAAATATTATTAATAGTATTAACGATTTTCAACAGATGGCGTTGTTCCTAAAGCTGAATCCTCGTTCGACGACATTTACTTATAGAACATTTATAATCAAAATCGAAAGCAATTAAAATATATGGAGTTAATTAATTATTCAACGGCCTTAACTAACGTCCTTTTATGTGATAAACAACCAAACGAGTAGACGGGTCAACCGATGGTAAGAGAGCACCGCCGCCCATTTTTAAATCGCTTTTTTTAACAAATCCCTTGATTATTCCCCAATGACATATTGTCATGAAAACTGTAATTTTCCCGTTTCCCTAAACAAAAGAAATATATAAGCCACAAACAAAACACACACCTTTAAAAATTATTTTATTTAATAAGTTAAATACTCTTAACCTAAAATAAATAAATTAAATGAATTACGGAATATTATCCTTTACTCCCTACAAAATCTCCTCTCTCCTCTCTTTTTCTCCTCATCATTTGGTTTCATATTTTCCTAGATCTGTGTATTTTTGCTTAGAATATCGTCTGCATTCAATGTGCCGAAGGCATGATCCGCAAGAGGCTTCAAAAACTCTCGCAGAGCATTCTCCAGCGGCGTCTGGAGCTCGTCAATCAACTTCTGCCAATTGTCATTGAGGAATTTGTTCATAGTGTTACCTGTAATTAAGTTTTATTTAGTCATGACACCCCATAACTGTCTACGTCGTTCGGGTCTCCTTTAACAACGAGAAGGGTATAGGCCATAGTCCACCACGCTGGCCAAGTACGGATTGGTAGTACCAAACACCTTCAAGAACATTATAGGGAATTTTTAGGACTGTAGGTTCCTCACGATATATTCCTTCACCGTATCAAGTGATAATCAACTTCTGATACGCACATAATTTTGAAGATTAGAGTTCGCCACCCATTTCGAACCCAGGACCTACGTTCCAGAGACCAACGTTTAAACCACCAGGTTTTCACACCTATATGTGCACTAGACACCTGTAATAATGTGCAGTGAATATGTTTTCGTGTCGTACCACGGTCTTGAATACTAAACCAAATCCTATGCTGGCGGACCATGGTGTTAGCTGGCTGACTATGGTGTTAGCTGATGGACCATGGTGTTAGCTGGCTGACTATGGTGTTAGCTGGCAGATTATGGTGTTAGCTGACGGACCATGGTGTTAGCTGGCTGACTATGGTGTTAGCTGACGGACCATGGTGTTAGCTGACAGACCATGGTGTTAGCTAACAGACCGTGGTGTTAGCTGGCAGATTATGGTGTTAGCTAGCGGACCATTGTGTTAGCTGGCGGACCATTATGTCGGCGACAGAAGTCAGTTACTTGGTGGTGCTGTGTATGAATCAAATATTAGTATTATGTTATTAATATTATTATCGGCATTTTTGTCTTTCCATTAATATCACCTAGTAACATTCTTTGAGTTCGTCGCCAAATGGTGTCTTTTGAGCCAAATCCTCTTTCAGTACAACTCATCGGACACAGTTTTCGCGTTACAAATATGGGACTTCTTACCTTCGTGTACTACATATGGTTAATTGTCGACAGTTTCAATGGATAATTCTTTTGTACCAGTTACACATGTTTTAATGAAAGCAAAACGAATTTACGAAATATAAATTAGTTCTTATACTCACTTAATTCGTCGTCTCCCGGGAATAGATTCTCAAGGTCCATGGAAGCTGACCCGACGTGGAATTTGACATTGAGGCTTTCGCAACTGAGGGCATCCACTGAGTGGTCCCGGGGTCGTCTTCCCAGAGTTATGGTGACCACAGCGTCGATGTTACCTGCAATGTTACAATCCTTATTAATATTATAAATACGAAAACTCTTTTATGGTTTTCTGTCGATCTGATAAGCTTTCGATCCTAAACCAGTGTACCAATTTTGATTATAATTGGTACAGAGACAGACTAGAACTTGACCATAATAGTCTACATTTCATCGGGAAAATGCTTTTAGGGGTTGATAGAAGATGAAAGCCACGCCAGCCAGCTAGCTTCCGCCCACGACTTCGTCCACGTTCAATGTGTCAGTAAAATCCCCATTTACAAATACAAATTATGTAATAAATGAAGAACCACTCTACCGATTTTGTGTAAACTTCATATAAACTAAATAGTCCGAACAAAGCCTAAACATTTGGTTTGATTAGGTGAGCCCGTTCTTGAGATATACATACAATTACAACGGAAAGTGAAATCTATTTATATACATATACATTTTTTTATCTGTATCGTAAGTAAGAAACAAAATGTCTGAAACATCTTAATTGGCTTCAACCCATTTATGGCCCACTACTGAGCACATATTGCGGAGGCCTATAGCAAACTCCACCACCCTGCTCCAATGCGGATTGGTGGAAGGGTTAATGGCCAAACCGAGCGACGGAAATTTTTATGCCGCTCGTAGGCATCCGATATGACTTAACGATTGAAATCCAATGATAACAACCGAAAGCAAAGGCGAGCCCTCCGAAGCAAGAATTGTTTATAAGTTTTTATTTTATTTTTGGCAGTGGTCATCTTTATTGGTGACTGGGCTTTTCCCGTGACGGTCTTATTGAAATTATGTTCGTTTCACCTAAAAGTTTATTAATCTATATATATATAATATATTATATATATATATATATAGATTAATAAACTTTAACTAAATTAATAAACGTAAAATATATATATATATGAAGCGAGGGTATTTTTATAGGACAAGTGCATACCATATTTAGCTGAGAAATGGCCACTTCCATCAATAGGTAACAGAAGCAGTTTTCCTTTCAGCTTGTAGTCTCCGCTCATCCTCAGCTCAGGTATGAAAAGATTAACAATTACTTCATGCTTCTTTGAATTCACCCTGAAAATATATTTTATTCCTTCAAAAT
>DWJZ01005188.1:0-14365 GCA_018249125.1 Asbolis capucinus | reverse complement strand
CTATGGTGATCAGATAACTGATAAACATACATATATGTATACTTTTAAATACATACTTAAATAGATATTTCTATTACACAGCCAGACACACAGAATAAACAGTCCTGCTCATCACAAAAAAGTTTGAGCTGGGTGGGAATCGAACCCACGACCTCCTTTGTAGTAGTCAAGTTCACTAACCACTAGACCAACCGGCCTGTCAACTTATCGCTTGCTTCACTGAAAGATAGACTGAGAAAACCTGCACTCCCTAAAGTTCCTCATAAAGTTTTTGAAGGTGTTTGAAGTCTGCTAACCAGCGTCTGGCCAATGTGAAGGAGATCCGAGCCCAGCAGTGGGACAATTATGGGCTGCAATAATGAAAAAAGATATAAAAAATATTTATAACAATGAGATAAGAATTAAATAAGGAGAAAAAATAATAGGGATACTCATACGAATCTATTTTTTTCAATAGAAATATTGTACAGCGATACAAAATACTTTGCATGGGAATCTGGGAATAAATTGCTGGAATTTTTATTACATGACCACCGCCAGACCACTGACCATAGGCCACTGGAAAGACGTGGATTTGACTTAGATAATATTGTTTGTGTTTTGATGTCTTGAATATCCGTCTGTCTGTAAATTCATCTAACGATTTTGAGACTAATTAGAACTTTGTGAGAAACAGGTGTGCATGTTTTCTCGCCTTATTTATTTGTATTGATAATAAATTTGTTGTTTGAAAATTTTTGAAATTGATTGAAAATTTTTGAATTGAAAATTTTTGAGAATTTAAAGTGCGTGCTGATTTGAAACTCAGCCATTTTATTTTGGGAGATCAACGCGCACTACATTACCTCTGCTTTTAAGTTTCCTTCTTCATTTACAAACGCGTAAAGTCCCCGTGATTTCCAAATATCGATTGCACTGAGCCATCGATCCCATTACTGCGCAGCCGACTTTATAGCGCAATTAAAGGCCCTACAATTGTTTTTCGGTTGACAACATCTGCCGAGAACCGTAAAACACAAATACACCCAGATTGTTCAATAAACGTTGGAAATTCCGTTTTTATCGGCCTCATTCCGAATCAATCATTTTCTTCGGACGCTTGAGTCCATAATTTTCATTGGAAATATAAATTGGGATAAATATATTTTTATTAACCCGAGCATTGTAACGTTACTTCACATAAAAGCGATATATTGCTATCATATTTTAGTTGGGAACAAATTTACCGTCCGTGTGTGTCAACTCGTACTTTAATTTTATTGTTATAATGAAGACCTAACCTACATACATATAAGGGCGTAACCATACCATCTGAGACCCATGATCAACCCATAGTAATTTCATTGCATGCGGTGCCACGAAAAATTTAATTTAAATAAATCACCCGAGATTAATAATTAAGAAAAAAAATATTTTTTTATTTTTTTTATAAATGTTAAAGATTTATGTTTGTGTTTCCTTCACGGGCTAATGGTTAAATGGATTAAAATGAACTTGGCACTTACATAGACCAAATCTAGTTTGTTGCTCTTTCACACAAAAAACTACTCAATAATAAATTATCTGGGATTACAGGTAGACTAGTTATCAACACACGGGCGAACAACAGCCGAAGCCGCGAGCAGAAACTAATTTAAAAACATACAAAATAGAATATAAAAAAAACATATCTATTATATAGCATACCAACTCTTCAATCCACGTCCAGATGTCCTCAAAGTTGTGCAGATGATTGATACACTGACCGTCCCATTCATCATCCAGCGAATGTTAGAAATTTTTTCATGTAACAAAACGAACGCGGATTGTTTGTATAAATCTTAAAAGGTTATACGTGATGTATGGATATTGTACTCTTTCTCAATAGATAATAATAGATAGGAGAATACATTCGAAAATAAAATCTATTCCTTGGAAAGCGAAAGTAAGATTGATCGGAAAACTTGTACAAAGTTAGCGAGTTTACTCCACACTTCCCCATTGTTAGTAACTGAGTGCTGTGAGGATATTTACAACGGCTTAAAATCTATTTGATTGTGCTGATCGTAGGATCCTGTAACGAGCCTCTTTCACTGATGTAAATGCAGTCTCAGTTGAAGAGATAGGAAAATCGACTTATCTTTCTTCGTTACATTCTTGCGAAAGGATTCTATAATTTTGTGGTACTTAATTCGTCTATTATATTTTGAAATGTACGTGAGTATTTTTAATGTTTTCGACAATTCAAAAACTTTTATTAGTAAAACAATTTTTACTAATAAAAGTTTAGTTTAAGTTAAAGATTTTATTTAGTATTCCTCCGCGTGTAATTTAACAAAAAAATATTGATCAGTGCATAGATTTTACAATAACTTATATTATTTTTGTCTAAAATGAAAATAGCCTAAATTACTCCTTATGACATCAGCTATCTGCCAGTGAAAGTGCCGTCAATATCAGTCCAGATTTTTTAGAGATTAGGCAGAATAATATTATTTTGGCATGTGTATCGTGTATACGTACATATAAATTTAGTAAAAGCTATTATTTTAATATTACAAACAGACACTCAAATTTTATTGATTTGTATAGATTTCAGTGTTGTAATAATAATGGCTTTGTACAAAAAAATGTACTACTATCAAAAAAATATGTAACTCTGTCCGTTTACTACGCCAACCGACCATAATAAAAATTCTACGAAAAAAATCTTTCCGTACATTCATTTATTCCTTTACAAATTGAATCGACGACAAATATTTCTGAGCCACGGATCTCAACAAAACACAAAAACCTAAAATCATCGAGCCAGAGTGCCACTTGGAATTATTAATAAATCTCCTTTGTATTTAAAACATATGTTTTGAGGTGTTAATGAGGTGTTTCAGAACCAAGTAGATAAGTACTTGATAAAACTTTTACCTTGCAAACGTAACCATCTCTACTGGACTAGGGTCTTACAATGAGTCTATGCCATAGTCCACCACCCTGGTCATGTGCGGATTGATAGACTTCACCGACAACTTTATACAGAACTCTCAGGAGTGCAGGTTTCCACATGATTTTACCTTGTTATTTAATCAGCGCACGTGACGGAAACTCTCAAAAAAGAAGATGATTCCCATCTTTAAAAAAATTCCTAGCAATAGGAGCTGAGCATTAAAGCTCCTATTGTTCATAGCGTAATATTATATCATCGGTAGCCTTCTTCGGTAATTAGATTATCCAAAATTAAAAAAACTATTCAATTTGAATCAATAGTTCCTGAGATAAATCTTATAAAAAACAAACCGTTCAGCTTTATAATAGTGTAAACAAAAACCCTGTATAGTTAGAGAAAGTTATGTGCGAAGAATTATATTAGAGCTTGAAACCATCGTTAGAAGCACCGGGAACAAACCTAATTCGAATGTAAATGTTGGCATCTTAACTTGGACAGGATCTAGTGGTTCGACCTTTTTACGCATGACTTGAGCGCTAACAGGCTCTGAGACGTAACAGGGGGAGAGAAGGTGAAAGTAAGGGGGAGCGGATTAAATATAGCCGTATTTCAGGTGTTTACAGGACTTAGAACGGTTGAAACTGAAGCGGTCGTGGGTCGAAGAGAAACTAAACAGAAGATACTGATAATGTTATTCTCGATGTTAACGGCAAAAAGTATATGTTAGGATGAGAGTTAGGAGTAAAAATTTTTATGGTCTAATATACTCGTGTCTATGGTGGAAAGGTAAGGAATGTAGGAAGTTTTATGCCGCCCAAAAGACCTGGTTTAACGTTTTTCACAAGCTTTTATTTAACTTGAAGTTTTCATCCTGATCACAATGCATTTTTATGATAAGCATGACCTAATACGTTCAGGATTGGCTCCATCAAGGGAACTCCTTAACAGTTAACGATACAGTTATGAAATTTTGTGTTTCTTTGTATTATGCATCTGTAATTAAAGCTTGTATTTTTAGATATTTCTAATATAACTTGTTAATTTTTTATTAATTTATTATTACGACATAATTGGTACTGGTAGAAAAGACTGCTGACAAAGAATGCTGACAGCTCTCCACCAGCCAACGTTTTGGCAAAAGCAGAAAGCCGATGGCGGTATAAACAATTATAATTATAGTTCTATGGGGACATTACAACATAAATAAAAATATGTATCGTTTTTATCTTATGTTAACAACTGGGACTGATTTAGGACTCCGAACCACGGATACTCACAATTTTGGCATAAAAGGTTTTGGTACAATATATCGGTGGAATTATAAACCTTTGAAAACATAGTAGTGTCTTCACGATGTTGTCCTTCACCGTAGCAAGCGATAATCAACTTCAGATACACACATAACTTTGAAAATTAGTGGTGCGTGCAGGATTTTAAGTCCAATGTTCAAATCAATGTTGGTTAATCAATTTTTATTTTTATTTTTTTATGGGCCTTAGTTGCTCAATATAAGTGAAATAACATTGACGACCTGGCTATGACTGTTTCATCATTGTACAGTACAGGCACAATGTGAACGGTACAGGCCGAGGTCCAACACTGGCCATGTGTGGATTTGTAGATGCTTACAGCGTGCTAAACTCATTGATTAGGTATTATAACCTTTACGACCTAGTCAATAAGGTTCATAAAATTTGTCAAAGGCAATATAATGACATGTCAACGTGAAACCTTAGAACATTGTACTCTGTTAATTGACAGGGGATCGCTTTGTGGTGAATTTAGGTGTTAATTATTACGTCGTCAGTGTATTCGAGTATATAGCAGTGTTTATGTGTTGGCTATGAACAGTACAGGTTTCCTATTACAAGAAGTGTATATTTGACAGGCCGGTTGGTCTAGTGGTTAGCGAACCTGACTACTACGCTGGAGGTCGTGGGTTCGATTCCCAACCAAGTCAAACTTTTCTGTGATGAGCAGAAATGTTTGTTCTGTGTGTCTGGGTGTTTAATAGAAATATCTATTTAAGTATGTATTTAAAAGTACATATATATGTATGTTTATCAGTTGTCTGTTCACCATAACACAAGCTGTCGCTTATTTTGGGTTCAGATGGCCGTGTGTGAGTTGTCTAAAGATATTTATTTATTATTATTTATTTATATGTTGAAATATTAGCCTAAAATACAACAAAAATATATATCTTGAGTACCTGCTTGTATAATACTAAAATGACATTTGAAAGGAGGGGCAGAAACCATAACAAAAGAAGCTCCCATCAAAAAATCACAAGTGTCAAGTTAATATTTGGCGTTTTAGAAATTAAAATTTCTAAATGTTATTTTTCACTTCGAAACCTGAGACTAATACTTTTTAGACCAAACCGAAATTTATTTCAGAAGTAAGATATATTTTGCATAAATAGGATGTATGAAAAAAATTTAGAGTAGGTAAGTAAGTACTTTTTTAAAGTCAGTCATCACGCGTATTGACGGTGATTGGTCTGCGGGGCCCCTCGTTCCTCTTTCAAACTTACAAAGCAACTGACAAGGCATAGACAGCCAAAATGAGGTCAGTGGGTAAGACGTCGTGGAAAATATTCAAACTTGGAAGCATTAGTTGTTACCGCTTGGTATTAGGTAGATGCCCTACTTTGGAATACGATTTTCATATTTCGAACAACTTCTTGGCGTTCTACAACGATTTTTTTTTAATTTTTTTTTACATATCCTACAATCGAGTTTAGTCCGTAATAATTATCGATTAATGCCTAAAAATACAACCACAATATGGAAAAATCCACTCTTGAGATTAGACTCTAAGGCTGATATCGTGTTTTTATACCAGGAAAACTGACGAGATCAAGAAACATCAAACATCTGTTAGATTTTGAGTAAGATTTAGATGTCTTTAATTTACAGGAGGCTTAAGTTTGTACATCGAACAGGACCAGATAGTATATTCAAGAAATCAAATCATCAGCTTTGGCTGTCCAGAATACGAAATAACATTTTATATTTTTTTCAATTCTAACCTAATATTTCATATTTTGAAAATAGAACTAACACATTCGCGCTGTTATCTATAGATCTCATATACTAGTGATCGAGGAAAATGGAAAATGCCATGCATAATTCATAAAGGTCACTAAACACGACATCGAGACTGGGTTCAGGGCACAGAAAGGCAAGAGAACGACTAAAACACCTGTCGTTCCAAAGAAAAACACGTCGCTCTGCATATTCATTATACCTAACTAAACTGACAAGAATAATGAACCAAATGATAATTCACGAAGATATTATAAGAATATAACTCACATTCCACCATAACTTCAGCAAAACTTTCTTTAGGGACGGCATGGTATGTGTCCACGTGGGTAGAGTTATTTTAGTTTCCGAATCCTCCGTGAACCATTATTCATGGTCAGTTCTTGCACAACATTGTACTCTTAATCATGACACTATAAAAACACCTGTCGTCACACCAATACCGACACTCAAAATATCCACTCAAAAAAAATTCCACAATATCCGCAAGTGCTCAAGATGCGACGCTACGATTATGTAAATAATTTACATTGTGCGAAAGTGTGCACACTGTAAAATATTTTATACCGCAAGTATTTAGCCGGCGCACGTTTTCGACTCTACTGCCCGGTGATAAGGACAAGAGTAATCAACGACGAGCACCGCGAGGGTGCGTTAACTGCGTTGCGGACCGTATTAGGCGCCGTACTAGGTGGCGACGAGGGTGCCGCGAAACATAAAACAGACCTTAAAACTATAGCAATAGAGTCCACGCAGAAAACAAACCAAACTTTTCATTGTATGAAAACTACTATGAACTTTTCGTAATTTATTTCTATTTCATAAGTTTTACCGTCCCCGATAGCTGAACGTTACGTAATTTATTATTATATATAACAATAACGTCAATATCACGTGCGTTTCGTCCCTTGTTTACTTTCCGTGATATCTATTAATGATGATTAATGAAGTAAAATAATCGTGGTAACAACCACAGTTCACTGATATGAAACTTGTACAGTATCACTAACAGCTATGAGGAACCAATTATGTTGCTACGAGTTAAGATGCTTCCTTTCCTACACTTAAAGATATTTATAAACTTTTATAAGGGGAACGAGTAGCAATCGTAGTTAGCTAGAAATGTCTCTAGTAAAATATACTACAGTCTTCGATCAATAAAACAAGTAACTCAGCAACAAAAATGCCGGCAGTTTTTGTGTTAAATTTCGGAGGAGGGCGAGGAAGGCGACATTTAGTACATTCTTGATCGTCTATAGTCTAGATTCTAAACCACCTGTTATTAAATTTCCGTTACAAATCAATAATATGTCGAGATTTCATCTTCAATCATTGCCCTACCAAACACCCTCACAATTATCAGTAGCGTAGCTATACCATGTGAGGCACGTAGCAAATTCATTGGATAGAATCCCCAAGAAAAATTGTCACATTGCATTGTAATTTTAGCAAAGCAAGATCACAGTAATATTGTTGGCTATTTTAGTTAAAAATTCAATTTCAAGGACACATGATAAATCTGCAGTTTAAAAAGTTTAATTGTTAGTTAAATATAATTTGTATATGGTCTTTAGTTGTAACTTTAATTGATTTTGTTACAATTTAGTTAAATAAAATTCAAAATTTCATTTCATTTCAAACATTTTGAATTTTATTTCTGAGTTCGCACCAAGGGGCCCCGTCAGGCCTGGGGTCCGTGACATTTTGCAAATCTTGCCACCAATAGTTACGTCACTTTGACATTTAAATTTTGAACGGACACTAAAGGCAAGAGTGACTAAATCGCTGCAGCTTATATAATCTGATACGCACATAACTTTGAAAATTAGAGGTGCAAGCTGGATTAGAACACGTTTCACCAACGTTTATTAGACTATCACAGCACACACAAATCACAAAAAAATTCAACAACAATTCAACAACTTGAAGCAGTTATTACAACTTGCTCCATAATAAGTTCCTACACACGTGTTTATTCAATACCGTGTATTTTAGACTTAAGTTCAACAAACAATAAAATAATGTGCGAACTTTTGTAGCTTCTTCATAAAAATCTATAAAACTCAAGGTATCGCATCTGTTACTACATTTTTAAGATTCCTCATTACATATCGTAATCAGCTTATTGTTAGTACAAATCACCTAAGTATAAGTCGGTTCGTACATGAAGTGTTCCGAAAATAATGTTACTGTAAAAACCTTCGGGCTATGGTAAATCTTATAATATCTTATAGGGGCAGGGAAGAGGGGAGTAAAGAGAGTCGGTGCACGTCGCGGACGTAGCCGCGGGAAAAGCTAGTATATAATAATACGGGAAGCGAGTAGAAATAGTTAAAAATATATTTCTTTTTGACACATACACATAATTTATACAAATACAAATGAAAATAAACGTTTTTAAAACATAAACATTTTATGTATTTTTGTCTTTGTTCTTGTTTTATGTTGTCTTGTATTGTCTGTGATGTTTTATGTGCTATGTGTATTTATTTTATGCTATGTGTTGTGATGCTGATTTTATGTTCTTAATTTAAGTTAAGTACTAACATAGGAAATAAGTAATTGTAATACTAACATATATGAGTCCTTGTTACTGGAAATAAAATTATTATTATATTATTATAAGCCGAAAATACAGTGTTTGTGTTTATGCGTATGCGCCCTTCCTATAATGTTTTTTTTGTTGGACATCTTTAAAATGCTAGTACATCATACACTTACCAACATTACGCAATATTTTTACATTCTTTATTCAAAATTGTATGCATCAATTAATTAGATGCCAATATGCTACGGATACCACAGATAATAAATAGCTAAAATTCACACAAAGTTAATTAATGCGCTATTGTTATAGTGATGATGAATAAATACCTACTTTAAAAGTATTCTAATGACAACTATTATTGTGCTATACACAGTAATAATCTTATCTTAGAATGCCGGTTCATTGACATGAACTAATTTATCTAAAACTATTTATTTATTTATTTAACAAGTGTGCAAAATTAAAAATTCAAAAGCGCACAATATTCTCAAGGATTTCATTGCATCCCTACATTCCGACGTCAATTTCCAACAGTTAGTAATTTAACGGTTGACCACCAAACCATAGAAACATACAGCTTATGTTATCACAGACGTATGTCCACTTGTCATGTTTGTTTACAAAATATAATGTACTGTAATTTTATTACCATACTAAAGTTGAAAAAATATCCTAAAATTTTCGATGATTGAAATAAATGAACCAAGGTTTAATTAATGCGGTGCAGAACTATTTAAAAATTCATGCACTGTTCAAACATGACATAAAAAAATTAAAAAAAAAATTCAACTCACCACTTCAACTATTTCAATATCATTAACGGTGTCACTGTTGATGGCGGAAGTCCTTAAAACATGCATGCCGTTGTACAAGTCATCTTTGGGGGTCACTATAACTTGATCCTTGCAAGCACATCTCACGGTCTTGGGGTAAGTTGCATTCTTTGATGGGGGGTTACCGAGAGCTGCTACAGCCGACCCATATGAGTATCCAGTGCCAGAGTTGTCCTTTGCACGTTTCATACTGCTTGATAAGTATGATAAACGGCTGGAGCAAAAAAAATATCTGTATTAGGTAATTAATTATCCTATATACATATCTTTTCTTAGCTTTATACACATTACCAAATTAAACTTGGTATGTTAAACCATTCACATGTGCTTTATAGCTGATTTGAAGTACACAAAGCATTCTTAAGTATTCTATTTTTGGCATGGCCTGATGTTTTGAGTAAGATGCTTATGTGTGCAAAACAATTCAATCACTCTCCAGTGTAAACATCTACTTTCATTTTATTTTAATTTTATTCACAGTGTTTGGAAAAAGATACATTTTAGTATTAAGAATGTTTTATAGACTTTTTTTTAATAGAATACATGACAACAATCCCAATTGATGGGATCACCACTTAAATGATTATATTCAAAATTATGGGTTTGCAAACTTAGTAAAAGCCTATTGTGTGTATCATGATATTTTTAGACAAATTACAAGTAATTAATCAGTCCAATTACATTTAATAGTAGTAATTGAAATCATTGTATTAGAAATTCCTTAATAATCAGAAAGTTGCAATTTGGAAGTCTTGTTATCCTTGACTTAAGGAAAATATAAATTGAAACTGCTACACACAATTAAGGCTACAAAACATGTTTGATGCTGTCATAGACATAGCCATCTAGTTTAGAGGTATGTTAAAAAAGAATAGCATTATTAAATTGATATTAACATTAAGTCGGCAAACTAATACAAAATAATAAGAGAAAATAACCTTAACTTGATGACTGATGATCGTCAGTCACTACCAACTGGGATATTTATTTATGTACTGGGTCGTAATTTAACTACTAGTCAGGGCATATTTAGGTGCGTGATAAATATTTTTTCTTGGGTAATGGGGGTTTTTCATTTTCATTGTGTGCATTTATTTACTAATAATAGTATATTGTCAAAATAACCTTGAAGTAAAACTAACCTGTCATACCCTGGAATAGGAGATCCTATGTGGAAAGTACAATATAGGTTGTCAGATTCACTTGACGCACGCTGTCTTCTGCGGCCTTCCAGTGACTTAGGTTCTTGATATTGTCGAGTTTTTGGCTTCTTGAGTATTCCCGGTGGAGGCGACTTGGGTAAAGGATTATTGAGTATCGACTTGAGGGGTTGTTTTGCTACAGTAACTTCCATCATGTCCTGGTCCACCTTTTCGAGCAACTCCTCAACCTTTGGTAATCTGCTATCGTCTATTTTAGTATTTGATAATGTAGTTACTAATAAAGGTCTGGTCGGGCTTGTTCTGTGAAATTTTGATCTGGATGGCTGATAACTGTTGAAAATTATGACCAAATATGCACAAAGATTAAAAAAAAAACAAATTATCTATAATGTTTAAATAAATCCATGTCACCAGCCATATAAAAAAATTTTTTGGTCATAATTTTAAATGAAAACAATTTCTAATAACGACATGGCTAAGTTGACAAAATTTGAATTGAATTTAAATGTTTATTTGACATACTCCATGTTGACTGAAATTAGGTTAGGTTATGTTGTCAATGAAGACACAACTTACCCATGCATTCTGTTCTGTTCGTGAGCCATGACGTAGTCACCGTTTTCGGCGGCGGGCAACGAACACTCGTTGTGGAAGCGGTCGAGGCGTTGCTCGAGGACCTTGTTTATGGTAAAGTGGCTCTTGTTTGGCAGCAAACGCTGGTGACGACTGGCGTTATCGGCGGAGCGGTGTGTCTCCCGCGTCGCATCCTCATACGGCGACCGATCGACGCCCTCGCTGCGACAGCGACGCCGCAGCACACGCGCAGGCCCGCGCCCTGACCACTCCAACACAGAACCCAGCGGATCACACGCGTCAAACCCGGCTTCGTGGCTGCGGCACGAACGCCTCCTATCCATATCCGCGACTATCCCGAGTGTGTCATCGAACCACATCGATCACCCGCCACGATATTTACACTAATCCACTGCTAATTTTGCAGGCGAAAACATCAAGGTAAGGCGATGAGGCCTGGCGACGACAGCTGACAGATCGCCATTCAACGTTTTCAATGCAACATGCCAGCTCTCCCGCCAAAATTGAAAGGAATATCACGTTTTTTTCAGTGTTAAGAACAAGAAACCTGCTTCCAAAAAAATTACAATCACACGGAATTTAATAAAAGTAAGTTCACTCTTAATAATGGACCTAAGTATGTAACGTTGTAGTAGTAACGAAACTGAAATGGCGATCAAGCGATCAACGGATCGTGAGGTAAACTATTTTTTGCTATGCAAATGGGAATACACATAATAATAATAGATCCAATAATGGTTAAACAATTAATAATTTTGTTCAACACATTGATCATTGCAGATTCCCAGACCATTATAATTTATGAAAACTAAAATCTTAATGATTACTCTATTTTCTCATTCGATAACAAATTAACAACTATACTATGTAGGTATACGAAAACGAATACGATTATCCTATGTTTTCAACCGAGTCATGAATGAATGAGCGAGACATGAGATGAATCAAAGCAAAGTGAATATCGCCCGTATTCATGACGTGAACTATATTTTTATTACCCACTTCTTTGAGCTCGCAGGCCTGTGTATACAATACAAGGCTTAATAAAACTCTATATATTAGTAAAATAATGTTTGAGTGTCAATTGCATGCATTTGAATTGGATGGTTTGATATGCAGAATGGACTTTAGAGAACGCTTTTTTTATTCAGCCACGACCAATGACCATGTTTTGTATTGTTCATGAATATGGGTGTAAATACAGTGTAGCCTAACCACATATGAACGTATGTAACATTTCAAGGCGTGACTGCAGCTATATAGATTGACGGACAATTTTACTTATTTTCCCTATTTCGTGAGAAATATTACGTACCGAAAACATGGAAAATCATAATTATAATTACAGACTAATCATATTGTAATGGCTCTCGAACATTTTTATACTAGAAAGAAGTTCCTTATGGCACGATACACACACCCAAAAATCAATTAATACTGTGATTTACTCTTACTCTTATTTGTCTATATAATTAATCACATTCATGAACGTATTGAATGTGCATAGAAGGTGTTTGTTATTAATTTAATAAATATGATAATAAATTAAACCGCGGCGAGTCAACTAACAATATTATCGAGAGCTTTTTTATTCTCCGATATGGTAACATTTCTTTATAACACACACTTTTTTTGTGCACAAACTTTAAAAGAAAAACCTAAAGAGATACGATCTATCTAATCTGTGGATTGGATACGATATTCCCAGAACTGTCAAAGTAATACCTATTCCATGAATTTGGATTATTAAAACATTATTTTGTGACAAAAAAATCACATATTAATTTAACATTAATTCCTTAGTATCATTTTAATTAAGGTTTATAAAAGATAATGCTAACAGCTAGGATATCACAAGATCATTAATTACTTACGCAAAATATAGGAAGCTTTTTTCATCCGTACAAATCTTGTAAACAACTTTTGCGTCAAAAAAGCTTTGAAAGTTGTTTTATACGTTTTTTTTATTATTTTTTACTCGCGCATTGTGTTATGGAAAGGTTGTTATGGCTCAAGATATAAACGTGTTAAACATATGATGTGACGGTTTTATAATAAAACCTGCTCTTTAGGTATGCCAATCGGCGTGGAATTTCCCTGTGGGAAATGATTCAAACCGAAGAATACGTAATTTAACAAATTTAGGTAGAATTTTGCAACGCATCTTCCCCTCCGTATGGTTTTATTTGTTATATTATTGGTTTTATTTTAGTTGGTATTATTTGTTTTGATGCATTTTCTTAACTTTAACAATGGAGAAAACGCTAAAAATTTATCAAAAACAACAATAAGCGAGTTTTTAAACTAAAAAATAGTGCCATTGTTCAACTAAATGAATTTGTAAGGATGAGAAAAACGGATTATAATAATAAAAATTTTGAACATAACAACCAGGGATTCCATTAAATCTAGCGGGGACGATTATTTTAATTAATTAATCCGTCCTGCGTTCATCACTGTACTAATACATTTTTTATGTAAGTCAAAACTCCGTAGCACATCTTTTTTTTAATCATTTATTTCACTAATACCAGAGGGAGCCAATAAAACTAATTAAAACTTTACTGAGAAGCATTCAATCCAACAATTCCTATCAGATTGTAAGCGCTCGATAAAGTTAAACAACAGCGGGTGCGGTCGTAGGATGGGTGACCGCTTTTCATGTGTGTTTCGGAGGGTATCACCGACTAGGTAGTAAAATATGGAGGGTATGTACAGCCCACGAAACAAAGAGAAGTGGAAAAGATACACATGTTGAGTAGTATGGGAACATGGCTATCCAAATTAATACAAGTAAATTACTATTGCATTTTTTCCCACTAATAAATATATACGTTTATAGGTACTTAGTTTTACCTTTCAAATAGTCTAATAAACTCGCTAGTTCTTTTTGAAAAGCAAACGTAAGACTAACAGTTAAAATTTGTAAATTCTATGACTTTTCCAGCGTCTTAGTACGTTACTCAATTAGAAATATTACAAGTTTCAAACGGTTCTATTACCCGCTAGACGGATTGTCTGAACATAGTAACCCATTCTCACCTTTATGATATTGATATCACTCTTAATAAGATTGATATTGACTTGCGCTTTGGTTGAATTAGTTCTGCTACTTAACGCCAGATGGGTTGAATATAGCCCTAATTTGATTCAGAAAATATGTTAAAAGCTTGTTTATATCAATAAAATTATGATTAATGTTGTAGACATAAGTATTAAACAAATAAACTCATCCTTGAGTTGTGCCGGTTGCTTTT
>DWJZ01005187.1:0-14365 GCA_018249125.1 Asbolis capucinus | reverse complement strand
AACGTAGTATCAGGTCGTACTTGTCATAAAAATGCATTGTGATCAGGGTGAAATTTTTATGCAAAATTTCCGCGCCGTAGGACGAAGTGAGTCTAATTAAGCTTGCAAGATTTGACCCGTAACGAATAAATATACAAACAAGCATTACAAGTTAAATGAAAGCTTGTTAAATAATCATAAAATGATGAAGGCCTATGCCTATTGCGATATGAATGTATCGTTTTTAAACGTTTCTTCTTCCTAATCATATTGACAGCAGTTTTGGTATTGTTGAGATTTTTTTTTTAAATTTTTTGATAGGTTCCATTGAGGCTCTTCGAGCGACAAAGGAACTTAAGAGGTCAGAATGATTCACTTTTTTGCGCATACCCATGTTGGGATAAACTATTATATGCCCGCCAATAAAATCTGTGTGGTTGGTACTTCCCTTTTTGTATATGTTTTTGAATTAAGAAGTAGTCGAAAATCCTTTGGCCAGTCTTCTATCGTACCGAGAGTTTGGCGTACTCTGTTGTATTTGCTTTTCCCAAACCTCGATTTGTCCATTTGGACGATTTTACCCGTTCCTCCGATATTTCTATTGTATTCATTTCGATTGCTTATTTGATACATCACTAGCACTCACTACAGTAGCTATACCAATACTAGCTTTATTGAGGCAGTACTGAAGTTGGTTTCGATATGGATCCTCCCTAATGGCCATATAAGGGCAAATGCGTATGCTAAATAAAAAAAGCACTAATGGTATTTTAATATTCGCGAAGAATGTTCCTGATCAAATGATTCTGGACTTTTTGGATTTCCCTCTTCAATCACTCTGGAACAAAACCATGTGTCAACGGAATTATTTGTTGCCCGATTTATTCGCAATGGTATCCGATGGAGGTCGCAGAGATTTTTGAAACGCAATTCCACATAAGTATCTAGAATTGCTGTCGTAGTAAAATTGCTCACGACATATTACATACGCCTCATCGGACCCAATATAATTTTCTATTTCGCCATTAGGTTTTTTCTTTGGAGACGCTTTAACAAATTTGCTACTTGCAAAACTAGTAGATGATTGTGGTTCTGCTTGAGCCGGTGGAAAATTACTTAAAAAGAAGATAATTCACACTCGATATTTTAGGATATGACGTTGTATAATTTGAACGATTGCGAACAGATTAACATAATTTGATAGTTATAGCGATTATCGCTTTTCGGATCAAAAATTTTAATCGATTATAACTCGATTAAAGTAGATAATAATGCGTAATTATTTACTATAGTTAAAAAAATATTAAATAAAATGAAAATGAATGAATGTTAATTACTAAAATTTCTTTTAATTGATTGCAATGTCAAATATTATTACAATTAACGTAATACTTAATATTATTTACACAGCACGTATTCAAAATGGTATAATAATAACTGTGAATACTATGCATTTAATATATCAGTTACAATAATATCAATTACGTCAATCTATAAACGTTTGCCCATTATTTTCTTTTGAGTGTAAAATGGCGGGTTTTCATACAATTTGCTTGGTTATACAGATGATTTGTAACAAAATATATTTGTGTTGGCGGTGCTTTCACCAAGAAATAATTCATTTAAACGACGCACAACGTCGCCCTGAATAACCTCAGGTAAAAGCTTATATCGAATTCTTCCGGTTTTTCCTTACGTTAGGATTAAAATGTTTGATTTATGGCGAAAATAAATTCATGTTGATACTTATTACGTCGGTTTTTAAAATTGGCTCATAAGGCAAATTGTTTAAAGTATTTTTTTATATATTTCGCAGTAGTGGTTGTTATTTTGAAACCTTTTAATAAATAATAGATTCTCCATTCTTCCCATTATAGATATAAATATGATTATTTGTATACCGACAGACATTGTGCACTCACAATGTTGTTTTATACAGTACTTATGAGTTTATTTTAATTTCCCTCGTGGTCTTCCTTCTTTTTCCCCCACAGGTAATATTATCAAAGTATTTTTTAAATTTTCTATCGGTGTAATTTTTATTATAGGAGGGGAAACTCGTAGGTTGTGATAGTTTCGGCAATAAATATTACGAGAATCCGAACTACATGATAGGAAGGAGTCGTTGGGTAGAATTTAACCCATCGGTTAATTTCGATTACGATGCAAGTCAGGTACGTATCAAAGCTTAGTACTTTTGTTGATACTGCTGGTCTATTCTTGGTAATTTTATTAATTTTGTGGAGGTATGTGTAGTTTAATGAAGCGTTCATAGCCCTGCGGCTTGTTTCGATTGTAAGCGATCGAAAAGGTTAAGCAACAGCGGGCGCGGGCGGTAGGAGTACGGGTGACCGCCAGTGGCAAAAAAAAAATCATGAACGCTTTCGAACTTCGGAGGGCACGTAAAGCCGTCGGTCCCGGTCGTTGTCGTTGGATAGCAATCTTTAAGCCTTGTCGGAGGCCTTCGGGCGACATGATTCCGATACTCGGGTTGGCCACTAACCTCTAACAATCCGAATTGGAGCAGCGTGGCGGAGTATGCTCTAGGCCACCTCAATATTTGGAGTGACGTGTGCTCAGTAGTGGGCAGTAGGGGTTGAAGCAAATCCAAGCCATGTGTAGTTTTTATATTTATTTTTATATGGCCAAATCCGAGCAGATGAGACACATTATGGTAAGTGATTAGGGTCACCCATAGACTTCAATAAAGCTATAGGCTTCAATGCTGTCTACCAAGTAAGAGCGTATTGGAATATTGCCTCTGAAGCCATCAGCCAGAACACAAGTCTTTGGTTACTAACTCGAGCAATAGGGTGGTAGCTAGACTGGTGGTGCTCATAGACAGTTATTGTAGAGGCTAATGTTATTAGGCTATAAATCCTTACTTGAAGCACCAAGTAGATGATTACCCTGGTCTTAGTCTGTCGTTTACATTGTAGGCTCTCTAATATAATCTAACCTTAAATACTAAGTCCAACCTTAAAGGTTTTGCTGTTTTAAATCTTGGACGCAATTTGGCATGTTTATATCTGAATGTCACCGGACTATGGTCGTGCCTACGATTCAGTTTTGGAGTAGCTACCAACGCCGCTATGACACCACATGCCCCGTAGGTTTAAAGTTTTTGGAACATGTGATCGTGTTAGATATAGTGCAAAATAGCATAGGGTAAATTTTGCTGCTTTTTTAGGTCACTGCAGACTGGTTCGGATGGTTGCACTACAAGACCGACAGAGTACCCTGCGAGGATTGGGCGAAGTATTGCCTTCAGAGTTGCAGCTGGTGTCATTGTTGGCTGCAGCCGCATGTAGAAAACATGAGCGCCACTAACAGTGCCTTTTACCCATACAGCACCACACGTGAAAAGATCAAAGTTTGGGATGGTAAATATTTTTTTTGTCGCCTTGTCTGTCTGTCCGTCCATAATCTACCGCACAGACCTTACTATAATATTTATCATGGTAAGAAAGAATAAAACTGATGTTTTTTATAGTACCTCCTATAAATAAGGTGGAGATGTTTCTTTCATGGTCTACCCCATCTGATGGTAAGTGATGGACGAGTGACCGAAGAAGTGGGAAGGAGGTTGACTAAATTGACGGGGGACGAAAAGAGGAGGAATGACTCCCAAGCTCGCAGCTAGACGGGCTCATAAAAAAATAATCCTTCCGCAAAGCTCTACCACCGAATTCTGTACGCCTTTTACGACCCATTGGTAGGCAATTTGGGATTGGGATTTTGTATTATAATCCGCCCTAATAGAGCTCGTTTTTATTTTAATTCCAAGTTGTCGTTTGTCGAGCTCCTTTTCGAAATATTGTTTTCGAATTATTGGGTCATGTGTGGAGTACATACCTACATATTGTAAACTAAACGGTTGTTTCAAATATTCGAAAAAAACATAACAGAAGTACATATAAGTACTGTGGATGTAGTTGGAAAATTCTTTTGGTTACCTGAAAGGGTTAAGGAGTTGTAACGTCAAGTACAAACCATACATTTTGCATGGCTTGACACGCACTTTTTTAATCTCACCTAACTAAATGGTTTGAACATTTTTGTTTCAGCATTTGCTAATTCTTTATTTTGTTGTAGGGAAGTCTGTATGTAATCGGTGCTGTTCTTCTTGACAAATACTCAATACATTTTTGTCACTAAATTGGTAACGAAATAAAGATAGAAACTTATTTTTAGTTTATTATTTCTTATATCGATACCATAAGTACGCTGTTGCCCACACAGATCAATGAAATCGAGTAGGAATTCCCTTGTGCAACCGCCGGTAAAGTAGGCGGCTATACTTAATATTAAAAGATTGGTGAGTTAATGTCCATTGTTACTTAGGGTCCGTAGAGTGTATAGGGATAACGACATATATAAAAAATATAACGCAAACTGGGGTCCGAGGGGGTCTAAATAACGCTTTTAAGACATGATTTTATTATGATGGCTTGGATGAGAGGTGAAATTTTGCTTCTTTACCCAATATAGATAATTGTGATAAAATGGTCACTAGGATTTTGGGTAATGCTTAGGGAGAAGGAGGCATAAGGTTTTGAAATTTGCGGTACATAATACTTGAACGTCCCCTTTCAAGATCTTCTTAGCTTTTAGAACCATTGTAGTACGGAACTCTTGTTAAATTGCCCGGTTGTGGTTTGATTTCTTCACCATTTTTTTGTTAATGGGTATCTTCTGTCTTCCCTAGCCACGTAACACCTTAAGTCCTACGTATCGGTAAATTTTACCTAAAATTGCACTTCAATATTTCTTATACTTAGTTTTGTGAACTTATAGAAGCGAGCTGTAGGCTGCTAAGACGAAATAGGTACTTAAATATTATATAAATCACAAATCTTTATTCATTTACAAAAAACAATTGCATTAGTAAGGGGCTAGAAACTCCTTTTAAGCACAAGGTGCCTGTAATAACAGCTTCTGCTCTTCCACAAATGAATTAATGAATATATGTATGGACCTTTAAAGATAATTAAATAAAAATGTATTTATTAGTGCGCGTGTGTATGAGTGTGTGTGTGTTAGAGTTGGTGAATGAGCGAGTGAGCGTGTGTGTGTGTGTTTATTTTATGTTGTGCGTATCTGAAGTAATTGATTATTACTTGTTAAGGTGCAAGAAAACATTGTGAGAAAACCTACTCTCCTGAGAGTACCATAAAGTTCTCAAGCTATGTGAAGTCTACCAATCCAAATTTGACAAGCGCGGTGGACCTGTACATCTCACATTGTGAGTGTAGGCCAGTGTCCATTAGCGGTACAATTATGAGTTGTCATGATGATGATGTGAATGACTCAAGCCGTTCCATGTCCATTTGTAACCTACCGTACGCAGACACGTATAGCATTGTTATAAAAAACAAATATTTTAATTAACTTAATTAGAGAAATACAACGGATAAGGACATCATTAAAAGATTAACAGGAACATAACGGGATCAAGTAGACTACATAAGTCTCAAAAACAGTTTTGTCGGTTCTTTTATAAATTAATTATTATAATTATAATTACCTATAAGACACGGAGGATCGAATGTAATTAATTTCCTTAACACCTACCATCATTAGTGTAAATATTCGACGAAAAAATAAAACCACATTTTAATCATACTTGGCTTGAATAAAAATCGACTTATTCTATCAAGTGCGACAAAAAATCCTCAAAAAAGGGCTTATCAAATTACGAAACAATATTAAGGAACCATAACAATTCTTTAGTTTTTTTTACTGAATTTTCAACAGTGATATTAGAGTACCGGAAGTTTTTTCCGCCGGTTTTTTTTCGCTTCCTTCCTACACTAGCGTACATAGTCCTAAGTTTGTATTATCTATACAGCCGATGGCAGATAGGTATTGTCTATAGACTTTAGGCTTTATCAAAGAATTTTTTGATATATTCTTTTTCTTTGTTAATAAATGTATAACTTATGTAGAGACTTTGTATTGTAAAATTTTGACTTTCGTTAAGTGAGCTTTTGGCTCCTACGACGAAATAAATAATTTTCACTTCATTAATTTAGCAATATTTTATAGTAGTGAATGCAAGTGAATGAAGTAGTTCCCGAGTTTTACCACGTTCAAGTAAACATACAAATAAACAAACTCTTCAGCTTTATAATATTAATAAAGATTAGTAAATCTCACTTCGGAAAAATTAACCGTAATAAAGTAGTTATTATGACATAACTGTAATAGTTAAACATATGGATTTATTTGTACATATGTGCTCTGTAAAACTGTAGTGCATCACTTTGCTCTCCTGTCCGTTATTTCGGTAGCGTACGCGATATAACGATACTTAGTTATGTTACACATTTTGAGTTACTATATTGAAATTTCCTTATCCAAAAGATTTTGAAAATTAAAAAAGTAGACATCTAATAAAAAATAATATTTCAAATCGATCCAGTAGTTTTGGAACCATTTCGACTCAAAAAATCAATTAATCTTTTCCCTTTACGATATTAGTATAGCTTAATAGCTATTAATCTGAATAGCGGTGATAGCTGAACAATTTGAACCATGGGTGCTCGAATGAAAAGTCCTTTTTTCCTACACGCACCTATAATGCAGGTACCCACGGTTATTAACCAAAATTATTAGGATGTCATCAAAGACGTTCCTACGGTCATAAGTCTTTAAAAAAATCGCAACTGATTAAAAACAAACAACACAAGTTTGTCAAAACGACAAAATGCAATATAAAATGAACTCAAAACAAAATAAAATACAGTAACCGTTTCTTTACTTCACAGACTATCTCATAGATGGCGTTCGGCGCTAACAACTACAAAAACTGTAGTCATTTGGTTCTTGTTTCTTCACGTATTTCACCACAAAGCAGTAAAAAACGACTGCCTATTTCCGTAAATAATTAATAAGAACCTCTAGGTATCGTATTAAGCTATGGTATTAGGGGAGCACTTACACAGAAGTGAAATTTTTAGAAGCTAACCTAACGCTAGATCTGAATTTCATGTGTAATAACTACTATGTAATATATACCTATATATTATCGACATGAAACCACTGTGCCTGATTCCCTCGGATTCCTGTCTTCTCTCGTTACGGCTCAGAGTGATAGCCTAGTGGCTTGAACTATGGTCTCGAACGGGAGGTCCCGGGTACAAAACCAGCGGCGCGCATATTTAATGTTCAAAGTTATGTAAGTCTCAGTAGTTGGTAACCGCTTTGGTGAAATCAACTAAAAACATCGTGAAAACATCGTAAGGAAACCTGCACTCCTGAGAATATTACATAAAAGTTCTTAAAGGTGTGTGAAATCTACCAAGTGAAGTGTGGATACAGTTTGCCAACGTGGTGGACTGACATTGTGAGTGGAGTACCCAAGTCCAGTAGTGGGACAGCTATGGATTGTAATGACCATTGAAAACGTAACCAATAAGGATCAAGTAGTCTGAAAGATATAGAGAGAAGTATGGTTGAATTCATTAAGAGAGAAGAGAGAAATTTATTCAATTAGAGAGACGTTATTCATATTCAATACAGCTTTATCTGTTATCCTTGACGATGGGGTTTTCCATTAAACAATATTTTCTCTTTTAACACGAAATGTATTTGAAGAAGAAATTGCAAGCCCTTGTTAGAAGTAAGTACCTACCTACTCAGTTAAGTTTAGTTTATTTACCGGTTCAACGGGGTATTGCTGCCAGCATTGTTGGTACAATGACCCAGATAGAATTTTTAAATTTATTCTAGATATAATCTTAGTTCAGTTTAGTTTAACTTTAGGATTAAATTTCATTTTGTTTATATATTTGCTTAGTAGAGATATTACGTCTTTATTTTCAATGTTGTTACACCCCTGTGCAACCGTGCATTATGCACAACCTATTTTTATAAATTGTACTTTTAAGAATCGATCGGTTGTCTCTCGATTACCTGACATCGAATCGAAAGCACACCCCTTGCATGTTATTTATAGTATTAATTTCGCACAAATTTAGAACTTAATTTTAGAGATTGTATATGTGTTACATTTTTTAGCACCAACCAGTCTTTATCTGTGGTCTGTGTCCCACATAAGTATGTACTAACAGGTCACAATAAAAGTTAAAAATATTTTAGTACCTATTTAGTATCTACTTCGCACCAAAACGGCAATGTTTACATTTTCGATAGAGACTGCTTTCCGATATGAAAGTTCTATAGTTTTTAAAATTGTAATACTTAATAAGTATCTAAACCCCGTTAGATCAATTTGTTTACGAATTACAAAAAAAAACAAATATGTAATTTTACATATTAGTTATTGTAATACATACGAACTTGTTCAGAACACATCTTCTAAAATTCAAAAAATAAAAGTTACCATAATATTCAAACATGAAATAAAAAATAAAATATGTTTGTAAAATTAACGCTTTAACCCATTTCCTACCAGAGCATATTCCACCATGGTATTTCAATGCGCATTGGTGGAGGAGTCTTACACTCTTTTTGCAGTCTTAAACCGGTATTTTTTTAGGGTTCCATAGAAATTTGAAAACCCTTATAGTTTCGCTGTATCCGTGCCTCAGTCTTCAAACTTTAAGGGACCCTTAGTACTAGAACACCTTAAAATGTCGCTAATCTTATGCGTTACCTGTACAACGTGTTGAGCGCAACTATAGCGATATATAGCTATAACTATAGCGATAGGTAGGATGAAAGCCCCAAATTACGGCCTTTTAGTACAATTTTTAACTTAAAAATTTTTACTTTTTCAATTTAAAGGTTGAAATTATATATGTTTTTAAGTGGATAGATTACGCATTAAATAAATATAATTAACACTGGAACATGGACTAGTCAGCACCATTAGTTTTTTTTTTTAATTATAAAGACCCTCTGGCCCCAATAACAACCAGTTTGTGGCTAATACTGTCCTTTTGTGTAACGAATACCAGCCTAGTGTGGGGTTCTAAATGAATGTCAAATGCTTAAGTCTAAAATGCAAGGAAAAAGAAGTGCTGCGTTACATTTCTCTGTAATTTCATTTTTCAAATTCCAACAATTCTACATTTCAAAAACTGACTCCGACGTATGACAGCTAGTGTTACCATATTTAATAAGGAAATTACTAAAATGATGGGATATATTTTTACGTATTTCTAAAATCTATATTTGTTGAACTTTATAACAGAAAAAGAAGCCGAAAAGGCTGGTATTTGGGGCATGGCTAGCGGCATTCACCCTACATCTTGTGTCTGCAATGTAAACCAGTAACGAATTAAAACCCCACTAAATATTTAGGTACATATTAAGTATGTACCTACCAATAGTTTTGTGAAATTCACTTGTTATTAACTGCATTAATTGTCGCCTCAGCATCCCCTATTTATTTATTCCACCATCTTAAATTAATGGAATGAACAAATATGTAAGTAAGTAAGGGTACCTACATATAGCGAGAAAAAGAGTGATTTTATTTGATGCATACCTAAATATATTTTTACAGTACCTTTATGATATTTTTATGGTACCTTACTATTCTCTTTAGCAGGTAACAAAGAGAAACCGTTGCATTTTTTTTATTACTTATGTATGTAGGTCCTTGGTAGGTACACTAAAGAAAATTATTATTTTTTGTTACGTTGTGATTATCTAACTTTACTAGTATTTAGCAAAATATAACACAGTTATTCCATATCCATCCAAATGTGCCTTCAATCTTTGTGTGTCAAATAGGTAAAGTCAGGATAGGATACCTATAGGTTACCGCACACAAACAATTAACTTACATATGTATTTACATTAGGTAAAATACCATTTGCTGACACTTAAGTATTTTAAAAATAATGTTATAATACTTCACTAAGATAAAAATTTCTAATTAGGTAGCGAATTGTTATGAATATCCAAAATAATTTTTACTTTACATATGAATAAAAATATACCTGCATATTGTTCTGATTTTTATATAGGGTAACCCAGGCACACGTGCCCCAGTCGATAACGTGCCTCACTTGCAAAATTCACAGATGCATTTTGAATTTGGCGCTAATTTTAACCGAACGCGTCAGTGAAATATGTAATTATGGCGGTCATCTAAACAACAAATTGTCCGTCATTATTTGTTTTAAGTGAGAAAAAGTAAATAAAAGTAAGTACGACGATCTGAAATTGTTTTGTATCTCTTACAAAATTAAGTCAAAGGATTTGTTTAAATATTTTTTTCCGTTTTTTAAATTTAATTTTAAAACTACCCTCTTCGAACTTTTGTATGCTTACAATGACGTTCCGTTTTTGGCCTAATTTTATTCGATGACAAGTGGGGCAGCCAAGTAATTTTGCTCCTGTGCCCTGGTTGCTTCCAGGTAATTGCTTCATGTTTATATTTATTTTATATAGCTATTTTTAAGTATTTCTGATAAATTAATATATTTCAGGAAATCGGAAAGGAAAAGGCTGCAGACCCAAGAAATGGACGGAAGAAAATATGATAAAAGCAATAGTAGATTACACAAGCAAGAAAAGGGGGGTGAATAAGGTTAGAAGGACGTATCAAATACCTTCACAAACCTTACCTAGGCACATCATAACAAAGGGAAGTCTTTTAGTCGATACCATGTTTCAAAAAAAGATTGGTAATGCCAGGTGCAATTCTGCAATACCAGTAATTAGCCTTTCTTGTAGATTTATCCCTATGATCCTATTGCGGTTCCTGAATACTTTTTCAGCTTTTCTAACACATTAGTTAGGAATTTGTTTTGATAATCTGCAGTCAATACAGAATAATAACCTTCCTTGGCTGACTACTTCGACATATTTAATGAATCAGAATGACCAGATTTCATTGGCTTCTGTTTTTTCACAAGATGATAAACCAACCAAGATCTTGCAAGTAATAATTCCATTACGCGTCATAAATAAAAAAAATAAAACTAAATGTTAAAATTTTGAGGTCAGGAAGTCACTTAGCAACTCGTAAAATCTAAGAAGAAAAAATTAAGGCGAAAGAATAACTTGACGAAAGGGCAAAAAGACCAGAAAATAAAAGTCTTTACTGGGGAACATATGACTGATGTACCTAATATATGTGAAATGTGCCCCAACATAGATTTTAAATAAATGTTGATATCAGTTGCTTTAATTAAATTTAAGAAGTTTTATTTAGTTTTTGTTATGCAAATTGAGTCAAAGATTAAGATTAATTCCTTTAATAAAGATGTTCGAAATGGTGGGGCACGAATGCAAGGTTTACCCTATATAAAATAACTTGAAAACATAGTCTTGTCGTATAATTATATCTATTACATAGCACTCGTAACTTTATAACCTTCAGTTAGGTTTCCATATATATATGTATATGTACTGACACTTATTACACACACACCTACTAAGCAACTATCTGAGAAACAAAATTAATTCAAATGTTGACTCAACAATGAAATACTAGAGCATTATTTGCAACAACGAGGAACTGGGCTCGAAAAGTCGAAGGCGCAGTATCAAAAAATTTTACTACAACTTTTGCGGAAAAAACAAAAAACGCCGGTATGCCCACCATCGAACGGGGGCGTAGCTGGGGGCGGCGCCTGGCCCACCTTTGGGCCGCGCTGGTGCAGAAGCACTCAGCCACGCAGTTGCCCATCGGTCGCGTCGTAACGCGCACGTTGTCATGCTCCGCGCGCCGGTGTGAGTGCAGTGGGGCAGAGGCCCATACGTTCGAAAATAGAAAACGGAAAAATTGACCCCCAGATGGGAGTTTACGAAGAGAGGGGCGCGATGCACTGGGTGAGACTTCTGACATATTAAGAAAAATATACACTACCACGGAATCGTTCCCGCGAACTCTATCTTACAGTTCCTATTATTATTATGTGCATTGTGACATTAATGCTAGTAGATACAGTTTACAAATTAGCTTATAACTTTACTGAATATGGAAAACTTTCTTCAACTTATTTAGTGTACGTGCACCTGACATATCTATAGATATGTAAGTATTAAATGAAAATAATTTAACTGACTAGCGGTTAAATTAAATTCCTGACTTAGGTACTTATTATATGAAAAAATATAGAGTACATAAAATGTGTAAGTGGCCTAATTAATATGAAATAGGTAGATAATATACCTGTATTAGTCTGAAAAGTTACTTAGGTAAGTGTTTATACAGTTTTCTTTCGAATATATATCTATTCATTAATCAAGTTAATAATAATAGTCTACTAAATTTAAATTTTCAAACAAAACTCAAGTAATGTGTGAAACTCGCTATTTACCCCTACTTAGTATTTAAACTGAATGGACAATTGTATGTCTAGTAAGATTTAACTACCTCATAATTTCACAAGCTATCGGCGTTGAAATCTTCTATAGGTTAACATTTGATTATGCGCCATTTGCTGCACTACCTACGTGGGTAGAGATATAAATACCCAGATTGTAAATGAACAAAAGTTATTATTAGCAAGTTTGAGAATAGGAAATAACCTAAAGGTTAAAAGTGTACTTTATCGTTAATAAAAGGGTTCCAATTTCAAATATCGTTGAATTTTCTAAAGCTTTTAAATCACCGTTTCATTGGCCGTTAAGCATCTATTGCATTCATCGTGCTCAAAAGTAAATACATATTTAACGAAGAACCACTTCTAACTATTATATATGTATTTACACATTGTTATCGTTCCTATATCTACTATCTACGCTAATAAATTAAGAGTGTAGTATTCTTGCCAACACACGCCTATTTCTCTACCAATAAGTATTAGATTAATGTCTGTTTCGGAGTATGTGTTTGAATTAATAGAATATTCTTAGTACGACTTTTGTTCTAAAATTTATTGCCCACTATTAATGAATAAAAACAATTTTAACCCAAAATTTCTTTATGACCGAATAATCTTTTGTTTGCATCAAACATACAAGTTTTATCTATATTTTATTCAAACCGCTCAACTTATATTACCTACTACGACGTATGTAAATGAACGTTTTGATTAATAGCTGTAAAATTCCCATTAAGATTTTAGCAAGTAGTGTCAATAAAATTTATTTCAATATCACTGTGTAGGTATAATAAAATTTGAGAACCTTTAGACACAAGAATTCAATTTGGGCCTTAGTTTTTTATCGTGGATAGGTCGATAACTCGGGCGAGCGACGCGACGGTCGGCGAACAGCCGCTTCTGGAGCTGCATTATATACCAACATATACAAAACAGTTTATATATTAATAGTTACAATAAATCACGATTTGGACACGAGATAATTAAGATCTTAATTACGTTTATTACTTAAATTTATATTACGTGAATGGAATTGAAATAACGCGCGCGGTTCTTTTTGGGTTCGAGTGCGCGGCTACTTCTAAAGTTATAGGTATTGAAAAATCGACTAAGTGCAAGTCAGACTCAGACATACGACCATGCAGCATTTACTTAGAAAATATATTTTTTTCTTTTTATATTTAGTAATTTAGTTACCTTTTATATTGCGCTTATTATTTTTTGTTTCTATTGCATCTACCTATGTTGAATATATGAAATACATATTATTTAACACACATTTCATTTATTAAAATGAAATAAAATATGTATCTATAAACTAATTAAAATAAACATAAAAGATAGGCCCCTGTGGTGCAGTACAGATGCTGGCAGCGTTTTCTCTCTGAATAGCAATACATCTAATAACCTGTATGTACGAGTATATATAAGCTTTGATTTTAAAGCTACCTTTTATACCTACCTCTACAGGTAGGGATAGAAAGTTAGAAAGATCCCTATGATAGTTACGTTTATAGTTCAATTGGAGCAGGACGTTTAGGGCTGGAAAACAGCACATCGATTATGCTGGATTTTCTGCAAGGTGTGTGAACCCTGCCATGGCAAGATGTGGACTCAGGACTTTGAGTATTGGTACATAGGTACCACATTGAGAAAAGACACCCGTTCCCATCAGATGCAGCCGCCGGGCTCCGGTGGAATAAAGTATTTTATAATTAACATAGTCTAAAAAATATATTTTAAATCTTAACACGACGGATATATTACTTTTATCATGTAAAAACCAGCAAAAAATATAAATAATTTAACTCAATTAAAATATTTGAGTAAGTATAAAAACAAGGTTTAATAAAATATTAAAAACACGCGCTTTAATTATACATATGTAGATCCTTATACAAAGAAATACAAAAAAATTCATAACTGTATTGTTAACCTTTGAGGAGGTCCCTTGTCTGGAGCCAATCCTGAAAGTAATATCAGATCATACTTATCATAAAAATGCATTGACATCACGATGGACGTTTTATGCAAAATTTCGGCTCCATAGTGTAAGAGGAAGTGAGTCTAATTAAACTTGCAAGATTTGACCCGTAACAAACAAATATACAAACATACAGCCAATTATGGATTTA
>DWJZ01005186.1:0-14365 GCA_018249125.1 Asbolis capucinus | reverse complement strand
AAAAATAGAATTAGTAGCGTTCAATAGGATAGAATTTAGGACTTTAAGGGTAACCTAGAAATAGTACCACCAAAGTTTGGACTGTGGACTAAATCAATTAGATATCAACACGCGGCCTACAACCCACAACAGCAAGCGAGGGCTGCCGGTGCATCATGCCATTCGAGTGTAAAAACCAATATAAAAGGGCAACTTACATTATTTAGTCAGTTTCATGGTTTACTTCGGCGAAATGTACCCTAAATTTGATTTCTACCGTTAAATTGGAACTGTGTTTAAATATTCCTAATTGTTATTAATTAACAATGAATATTTATTTTTTAAACTTTTATAAGGCTTAAAAATAAAACTTTAAAATGTTTCAATTCACTTTCAATGCACTGAAGCCCGGCCAGGTGATAAGGTTAAAGGACTGCCCTTGTGACGTTCTTAGAACACTTATGTACATATATCCAAACAAACAATTTTAAGTTATCATGGTTACCAAAGAATACTAATGTAGAAATGTCGCATCATGGCGACTTACGACAAGTTTTGTGATGGAGATTTAAAATATTTTTATAGTAGGTTTTTAAAAATTGCAGTTTTATGAATAGGAACCTTACATTTTAACATGTCTCCATCTAAATGACTCTAAACAGCAATCAGCGTGACAATATATCTTCAATCATAAAGTACGAGTAAGTAACTATAAGTAAGTAACTATAAGTAAGTAACTATTAGGGAACGTGCAGCAGCAAGTTAATAAAGTAGTTACTTTAAGAAAAAATCCATTTTTTATACTTTAAAGGCAACAACTGAATATGGCAACGGAAACGAATTATTCATTTTTAAACCCTTTTTTACATTTTTATCCAACATATATTAAAATGTATTTTGTAGTATTTTGTGAAGCATTAATGTATATTAATTATAAGTACCTATTCTTTAGACTTAAATGGCTTATCTGTGGGTAGGTATAATATTTGAGCAGGGTTCGTTATTTCGAAAAGGTACGAAAACATATATATATACATCTTGAGAGTATTCGATTCGAAAAGTAGGTATTATATATGATAAATGAGGCTGCTTAATTTTGTCCTATTTTTAGTTATACTTTACGTCAGTCAATATACTTTAATTATATAGAATATTTCAGCCCCTTCACCTTATTGAAAATCGTTGGTGACTCTCTCAGCCAGTAATTATAAGTTAATGTATGCTAGCTTATAATTATATTCACTATATCGAAGCGAACCCTGCCTTAAATAAGTACCATCCTACCATAGACAATGTCCTATTTGTAATGATATTTATATACCTTCCTAATTATCATATGTATGTATAATGTGTATTAACTTAAATAATTTAATGATCGTCATCTTGGTGTGAAATATATCCATACAAATACGTACTGCATTAGTAATACAGGTAGATAACAGGTAATCACGCAGGCTAGTGTATTACTATTAGGGGCTCCGAACTAGAATTGTGTCTCAAATGGGAGTGCAACGGCTGACATTCTTCCGTGTCTATTTTATTTGTCTAGCTCTCGCTCAATTTAATGAGTTCAGTCAATTGAACGCAAGTAACTAAGTGAACAATTTCTCAGTACGGAACTCCCTATCTAGTAGTATACAAATTATATAATTTTTTACCAGATGATAAATGTAGTTACGTTAGATAAAAATACGATTATTTTCTATTTTTATTTCTTCTTATTCTGTGATACCACAAGATGTGATCTGAATTTTGTGAAATTAAATTCTTACCAATTTAAAAGGTGGTTTATTACTGAACCCAAAACTATTAAAGTGGTATTATAGTACCAATACTGGCGTTCTTTAATTTTCATGAGAATTCATCTTGTCCGCAATGTCACCCTGAAGAACCATGAAGTGCGAGATTCATGCGTGCCACCAAGGCTTTTTTTCCAGATTGTTATACAATACATTTTCCTTACTTGCGCAAGCTCCAGGGCTCGCTCAGACTCAAGGCTGGCAAGTATCTCTCCACCGACCGCTATATTGTCATCTATATAATAGCTACATCTACAAATCGCTCAGGAGCTCGTTTTATTCTAGAAATGCCATTAGGCGCAATCACAGCATTCAAAACAATCTAGAATCCGAGTCTATATAAAATGACAAACCTGAAGATGCTATTTGTCCAAAAATTGTTTCCGTTTACTTAACTCCCCGTTAACTTCTGGTCGTTAATATTTCTGGGGAACTTTTTTGTAGAAAAATGGAATGAATTTATTTATATAAATTTAAACCACATGTAAGTATGAAATTTATAATTAACCCTGACCTTTTTTATAAGACCGTGTTTGCTGTGATCTTCGTTCATTTACTTTCCTCCTTAGCAATAATCCTTAAATTAAAAAAAAAGCTGCACTAAAGTGGACAGTATATTTTTAACCGCACAAGTAATAGTCGTAGTATAAACTGTCCGTTTTCCTCATTCATACAAAAGTTTTAAACAAAGTAGCGGATGATAGTGTACCAGCTTTATTATAAAACCGTCAAATTACTCGCTGAACACATTAATATCATAAAATATTAATATATAATCAAAATTCTTGTATGGCGTGATTCCCACTATATATCCACTATATACGTAAAATTGTGTAATTTGATAATCTATACTAATAATAAAACTGTAACGGGGTCAATTCTGTACTTTAAATATTTTTTTCTTAAATTTTGATGTGGGGACGCTTAGTTATTGATATAGAGACCAAAACTATATTTTTTGGATTTATTGTCAGTCTTTCTTTCTGTATGTTTGAGCTTCACGCTAAAACCACTGGACCGATTTAGATGAAACTTGGCATAGTCGTAGTTTGAAACCCGAGAATGATTATAGGATATGCATTATCCCAGGAAATGGCTTAGGCCCCTCAGGATAACGGGTTAAAATTAGCATGGCAACTCCGAAATCAAAGTACCAATTTAGATGAAATTTAGAATGTTTATATGGCTTAGGTAAGTAAAATGGTTATAGGATTATTATTATCCCTGTACACTGCTTTGTTCCCGTTGGTTAATAGGTTAAATTAATATGGCAACTCTGAAACCACTGGACAACTCGTCTTCCGAGGCAAAGCGAGGGCAATTTCTAGTTAGTTCCTAAACTTACTTGTTTTTAAAATAAACCTTTAAAAATAGTGATCTTAGCCGACTAGGACGTCTCTTCACATTAAATTAATTAATTAAATATCTTTGGCCAACTCACACCTGACCCCAAACTATGCGTTAGGTTGTACTATGGTGATCAGATAACTAATAAACATACATATATATATTTTTTTAAATACATACTAATATAAATATTATTGCACCCAGACAACAGTAACAAACATTCCTGCCCATCACAGAAAAGTTTGGCCTGGATGGGAATCGAACCCACAACTTTCAGTGTAGCAGTCGGGTTCACTAACTACTAGAGCAACCGGCCTGTCAAATTCGTAGTGAAGTATACTCTTCGGATTTAAAAAATGCTGAATGATGCAAATAAAATCATATCTTATAGTAGGCAAAATCAAAAGTGCTTGCAATACTGATACAAAATGTTTGACAGTTTAAATATAAATTCTTATAACTATGTACATGAATATTATAAACCGCTACGGATATATGAAATGTGTTCTTGTCATTAGGTACTCTTTTTCCGATATACACGTGGGAGCAGCACAAGACGGCACTATTTATTTTAATTTAATAATAACAACCAATACGAGGTCTACGGACTAATCACTTGTTTCATTGACAGAGAAAACTACTCTTTGCTTTGTCTACGACTTGATCGCTCGTAAAACTCTCCTCAGTGCAAGGATTTTCTGACATTTTAATTCCATGCGTGTTGGATTTTCTGGATTGTTCACTTATTCCGAGTAAAGTCTGAGCAGAGATATGATGTCAGTGATGCTGAGTAGAGAGTTTCATAGAACAATTTGTCATATTGCAACCCTGTATGTCTTTATAAGTATTTCTCTAAATAGTCTGTGCTATCTGGTTAATCTGTAGGTATTTTTTTTACCTTTTGCGAACGTTTATCTTGACTGTGGTCATCGGCCATAGATAAATCTTTGCTTTGGGTCGAGTAGAGTGAGTTTTGTAAGATTTTGAGAGTGAATTTAGTAATAGGGCGTGTGAAATGGTTATTTAGTGCAATTATTATAACTCCAGTAAGAACAAGAATAGTACGGTTTAATTCACATCTTATATTGAATCATGTTTAATGACTTTCAGTGGGGAAAATACTCAATCTAAGCCTAGTCTAAGACATCTTGCGGGTTATGAGGAATTTATATTTTTGTGTAAAACTAAACTACAAAAGGGGAGGTAAAAACAAAAATGTCTCGCGGAAGCTACGAGTACGAGTCATCGGGCGGGTTGATGTCGGTGAGTTTGCAAATTTAATTTCCTAATACAGGGTTTGTGGCGCCATTTTCTTTTGCTATGTTTATGGTGTATAATGATTTTAGATGATTCGAGCACTGGTGAAACCTCCCGATGAGTTGATGAACCCACCGAAGTCGAAGAAATCCCAGCATCCTTACTATAAACGGCCCGGTAAAGGGCATAACCGAGACTGTTGCGACGCGTGCAATGAAGGTGGTGATTTAATCTGCTGCGACCGATGTCCCGCCAGTTTCCACCTTACATGCTAGTCGGTATAATTGCAAATATACTATATATAGATAAACTTTTTGTCGGCTTTATGTATTACCACAATTAAATGTTTATAGTGATCCACCTCTCGAGGTAGCAGATATACCTGTTGGGCTTTGGTTGTGCAAGGCTTGCAGAGCTTCTGATTCTGCTTCTGGTGAGATGAGCCGTGCCACATCTCCAGTCCAAACACACCGGAGAACAAGGTGACCTAATATGCTATAGAACTAAAACTATAACTATACTAATACTATACACCAACTTACATAAATGAGGTTCTTTCCGCTAAACTTCTCATTATGTTTTTGAAAATTAGTTCTTAAACTAAATTGGTTTGAAATTGGTTTAGTCATATATTATTCTAGTCTACGAAGTTGTCAACTCCTCTAATTTCTCGGAAACTGGCAAACAAGCTCTACCTGTATTTTGTCAGATATTAAATTGCCTAAATTATATAAATTACTTTATGTGTAGGTGTGTCCTATGAGTGTAGATGTGGGGAGCAGAAGGGGATGTGTAGATTCTCTAAGTTACGCCTCATAGTGCAGAGAACTACTGAATATTTTATTGGCGTGTATGTTGAGTCTACTATTAGTGTACAGCATTCAACTTTGTTTGATGCTTCTTGTAGAAAGTTTGACATAATGCTAGGACATTTGCCACAAATGGCAATGACCACATTATTTTAGTAACTTTGACTGGCCGTTTGGTCTAGTGGTTAGTGAACCTGACTACTACACCGGTGGTCATGGGTTTGAATCCCACCCAGGTCAAACTTTTCTGTGATGAGTATTTAAAAGTATATATGTATGTTTATGAGTTATCTGATCACCATAACACAAGCTAAACACAGATGTGAAAAACAGATGTCACCTATGCTACTACTATGGTAGCCTATTACTAACGGTTTTTGAATTCGTAAATTAATATGAAATATACTCAAGTCCTTGCTGCGGCAGAAAAAAATGGAATTATTAAAATCTTTCTTTTTTTAATCACAATTCATGGATCATGTATTAAATTGTAGTAACAGTTGTTAATTGAATGTCTTATTGACTAACTTTCATTGACAAACTATCATATCCTGTTATATACAAATAAAAATACCTCCAATTATTGAACAGTTTCCACATACATAAATATGTGGTATTGTGTCATATACTATGTATATTGTATAAAATGAATTTTCAATTTAGTGAGCATAAATTATGAATGGATGCCTGGTTTGTTTAATGACACTGAAACAGAATTGTAATGTGTGTTTTGAGCATTTACTTTTCATTACAAAATATCTATTACTATACTATGTATACATTTTGTAGAAACCGTGGCCGTTCAACAACAAAAAGCAATAGAAAGAAAAAAGCGAAAACTAAAAAAGTTGAAAAAAAGAAAGAAGAATCAAAAGTTGAAGATGCACAGAAAGAAGAAGACAAGAAAGAGGATATTGAAGAACAGACAAATGAAGAAACAGTGGAGGAAATTAAAAATGATTCAGAAAAGGAGTTGTCTCCAATGGACCTACTGGTGAAGGCTGCAAAAGCTATGAATCCAAGGCAGTTTGATTGTCCGAGAGAAATGAAGATACCAATTTTGTTTCCTGGAACAGAAAAAGGTGATTTTGATTGTTTGAAATAAAATGTAGGTCATAAAAATTAAATAAATAGCTTTGCTTTATCTCCAATAATATGATGCTTTGTAAAGTCTACTTGATAAGATCTAATTCCTGCTAGGATATGTGGAATATTGTATTCTGTTTGTGTTGTACACGCAGACAAAAACAGAAAACGGCGCCAGAGTGCCACAGACCCCTGGGGGAACAAGGTACCTCCCCCTGCCAAGGAATGCTTCGTGTGTTGCGGCACCAGCAAAAAAGCATTACTGCTTCAATGTGATTACTGCCCCTTGCTTTTCCACCAGGTATGTTCTAAAGGCGCAAATCTATCATACCGTCTCCGTCGTACCACATCCATAATTATGTTAATTAATTAAAAATTTTTTGTAGGACTGCCTCAACCCTCCACTGACTGCCCTGCCGATCGGACGCTGGATGTGCCCCAATCATGTTGAGCAATACATTGTAATTACCTTGTAATATATATTTAACACATTATTGCTTAAATATTTTCATTTTATATGCTTTATGTCCTTGGGAAATCTCTCTCTTGTATACCTCAAAATAACACATACTTTCGTACTAAGAACTTTGAAATATTTACGAAATATATTATTTTGTATTGATGTGTTATGCTTAACATATGATATCGTATAAACTTCATGGTCTGCACACAAGTCGAGTGATAAGAGAATGTGGTTCAATTAGATGAAAATTTAAAATCTTTGTTGCTTGTTTCACCAGGATTGCAATTTAGTGAACTCCATATCAGCAACGGAGCGAGTGGCCTTGTGGGATAAGTTTTCAGGGCCGATCGACCAAAACGCCGTCAAGATTGATTTCTTGCGCCGCGCCCGGAGGAACAATCCTGCTTTCCGGTAAGTTCGTACACTATTTCTATTTTGAACATCCTTATGACGTTTTAATATCCAAGAGTTGAATATATCAAACGTACACTTTACTAGACCCTGTATCCCTCCCTACTTTTGTCTAGTACACATGTTAAGAATTGTAATTGTGCTGGGGAGTTTAATATATGACATTTAGCTCGTGACACTGTACAGCAATTTTTTTTCCTAACGGAAATCTCACGCAGTGGGTCATGCTGCATGGTGGCTGACTTCGACAGTAAACTTAGGTATAAAACTGCAATAGCGTGATTCAAGTTTTTGTGACGTCATCGTGTCACGTATTGTTCGACGCAGTCACAATATTTGTTATTTTTATGTTGTATATATACATATGTTCAACACGTCGAGAATTTTGTTGAAATTATTAATAAAAAAACTTCTCTCGCTTCGCTTCACAAGAACCAGTTACCACAAAAAAATAGACATACATGTAACAGACAGCCATGTGGCAGATTTATTTGTAGATTTTGGTGGCCTCTATAAAACTATAGTACAACACTGCAATTTTTTTTCAATGATTGCTGCAGCGTACGCGTTGTAAGGATATTTTGTGATATCTTTTTTACACGTTGGGTTACATTAGCGAAGTTTTCATACGGATCCCCGTGATTAAACAAAAAATATTGCCTATATTCTTCAGGGATAATGTAGGATTGTAATGGTAAATGAAATGAAATGCATTTATTTCGTCTTCGGAACCAAAAAGCTCTCTTAACAAAACGAAAAAAAGAACATCACATCGGACCAGTAGTTTCAGAGATTAATCTCCTCAAAAATATAAACAATCGAATCTGTATAATATTAATTGACAATGATAAATTGTAATCTAACAAATGGATTCAGACCAAGACAGATGAAACCCAGTGTACTTATCAGGATTATATCGACTTGTCATTCCGTGTTTTTCAACGTAATTCGAATCCTGTTCTTTTATATTAAAGTTTCTTTTTGTTTGGCATCCCGTACCCTCTGGTCAGTAATCAGTGATGAGTGATAATAGTAGAAGGAGGGTCTCATACGCGGCTTAGTTTATTTTCACCCTTCCCATGCGGATGCACTGATTGATTCGTGTATGTACAAACAGTTTCGGTGTAGATATACAACTGATTTTGTTTTTATTTATATGAAAGAATGATCTTACAACCACCAACTCACGTACCAAAAAAAACTCATTGCTAAGTATTTTAATTAAATTTTAACTAGGTCTCTGTATTTAGTCTGCACAAATATTTAACTTTCAATTTATTTTACCTATTTGACAGGCCGGTCTAGTGGTTAGTGAACCTGACTGCGACACCGAAGTTCTTGGGTTCAATTCCTACCCTGGTCAAACTTTTCTGTGATGAGCAGGATTGTTTGTTATGTGTGTATGGGTGTAATATAAGTATTTAAGTATCTATTTGAAATGAAATGAAATGCATTTATTTCGTATTAGGAACCAAAAAGCTCTCTTAATGAAAGTCAAAATTTAACAATAAAAAGTCCCTACATCAAATATGAAATTAATCATAAAATGTATATTAAAATAATCAAATCTATAGTAAATTCTAAAGTCTCGATAGACGATAACTATCTGTCATCGGCTTTCTAAACGAATACAGACTTAAGACTATGTACGCTTGTGTAGGCCGGAAGGCAAAAAAATGCCGGCGGAAAAAAACTTCCGGTGAATACCGGATTTTTTTAATACCAAAACTTAAATCTATTACAAAGGTTTATTACTAGCCCGATGTGAACCCGGAGCAGAGCGGATAATTTCCATACATCCTTGTCATTTTGATTGACATCCCTTGCCTATGAGTTGAGGTTTTATACGTTTCTTGAATAAGTTCACAGGCAAATCTCGTATTAATTTAGGAATTTTACTAAAGAACCGTACACCGAGCCCCAAGAAAAGATTGCTGCACTTTGGCAAGTCGGTACGAGGACGTTACAATTTGGTCCATTCTTCTTGTTGTCCGCTAGTTAATATCGCTGTTCAGTTTAAATGAGCCTATATTTATTCGTATGAAAACAATAATGCTGTAAATATACTGTGAAACAACTGTAAGAATTTCTATTTAAATTTATCACGCAAAGGCTCCCGTGACCCTAAATTATAAATACACCTAATAGCTTTTTTCTGAAGCACGAAGATTTGAACTATGTACGTTGGCTGCTTTACCCCATAGCAAGATGCCATACGACATGACACTATGAAAATAAGCAAAATAAACAAGCCTAGCAGTTCCAACATCTGTGAGCTGTCTTATTTCCCTAACAGCATATGCAGCCCTGCTGCGTTTAGTTGCAAGGGTTGCTATATGAGGGCCCCACTGCAATTTATTATCTAATGTAACTCCTAAAAAGACTGTGCTATTATTTTCTACGCTCAATGTTTCATTTTTTAACTAAAGAGTTTTACTTGCATTCCTTACATTTGAAAGCACAGATTCTACGCATTTTGTCTTTTTTGCATTCAATACGAGATTATTACTTGTAAACCAATGAAAGACGTGCGACAGAGCACTATTTACGTCGTCAAAATTATTTAAAAATATACATGTATATCAGTTGTCTGATCATCATAGTACAAACTAACGCTTAGTTTGGGGTCAGATACCACCTCAAAACTATATAAGGGATACAGGATGGAGCGAAGTTTTATACTTGTACAACTAAAAAGGATTATACAGAAGTTTGAACGTCAAATAAAATCGACATGATAAAAGACGAATAATATACTACATATTTTGCAAATGTAAAGTGAGGTGTTTATGTTGTGTTGCATTCGTAGCATCAAGGTGCCGGCGGCGCCGCAGCGCGGGCGCGTCGTCGTGCCGCCTATGGTTCAGCAACACTACCTTAACCCGCCGCCGCTGCTGCCCTCGCGCAGGGAATTCGTCAGATGTGCCAATGGTAAGCATACAACGCCCATCAACTATCACTAATCCTCCATTAAGGTACTGTTTCATAGAAGGCGGTAGATGATTAACTTTACTACAAAAAAATCTCAGTCAAAATATAATTACCTAAGGCAAAATGAAAATCTAAGTAAAGTTTATTAAGTTCTGGGAATCTCTCCTGGTAAGTTTAAAGGAAATTCTTCTCAGACCATAAGATAAGAATTAAAGCATTAGTAAAGATTCAGTTGTCTATTTTGGTGGTTGTTAGTAGTTGTTGATATTTAATTTGAGAAGTTTGATGCTAATATGAAAGGCCGATGCAACATAAATCAATAAGTATCAGTAACGACTATAATTGAGTGGACGCATTGTTATAAATTTAAAAGACGCAGTAGACTCGCGCAGCGTCAACACGCAGTGAATAAATAATTTGAGTTTGTTCTGTTTTAAATTAATATGTTATTCCGGGTTTCGCCATTTCTCTGTTATTGTTGCAATCAAACTTCAGCTTCAGCATAAATATACTGCACTTTATTACAAATTATATTATAATTTTACAAATTGTACACCTATATTACAGAAGTTACAACTATCGATCTGTCAGTAGAGTCAATTCCTCCAAAACCAAAACCTTATCTTTTTCTCTACATTATGTGTCCTTATACTAGTAGATATTGTTCATTTTGTACAAAACCCGATACAATCATTGTAGGTTACTTAAAAGAGTTGAGGTTATAAAAAAGTCACTGATTTATGCAATAAACCAATCTCGAAAACAGCAAATCGGTGAGATGAAAAAGGTCAATGTCATAAGGTGCATTGATAAGTGAAGTTTGTACCAAGTTCAATGTCAACTAGATAATTGTGTAATGTGCAAGTTTTTATCATGTATTCAAACTAGTGATGTGCCGGATCGGTAAAAGTGTATAAACACGGATACGAATACAGATTTCCGGCACATCACAAATTTAAGCATGTCCATATGTAACACCCATGTGAGATACAGGTTATAGAACAGATTGGTAGAATCATACACCGGAGTACTTCCGTCCTCTTCGGAATATCAAGTTTCAAACCACCAGGATAGGTACTGTTGTTTACACAAGGATATAATTAAACAGTACAAAATCTAATGTCTGCAATCCAAAAAATTGCTAACTACTGATCACGAGTCACTCCAATGCGGATGGGTTGAGGAACTTCATATATTAATGATATTATAATAGTAATTTGATTACATTTCATTACAAGCACCTACTTACAGACATAATATAAATGTTTAGAAGCCTGACTGTCCTGTTCTACAGTTAAAGTAATGGTTTAATGTTTGTTTATTCATATCTGTTTTATTAAAAGGAGTAATAATAATTGTTATAAATAGAGTAATCACGATAATTCATTTATTTGACCGCAACGTAAACCTTTAGTTCTCAGGAACCTGAAGGCCAGTGGGACGTACGACGAGTCTGAAGAAGAGGCCGATATGGATGAGAACACGAAGCATAAGATTTGTATGAACATGTCCTGCCCGGAGTACACTGGCAAGGGCCCCTGCCCTCTAGAGACAACTAAACTCCTAGGGGCCAGCAAGGAGGAGGCTGAACATGATTTGAAATCCATCTCTGAGCCAAAGGTGAGTAAATTTCTATCACCTCACCCGCTGGCTGCGTGCGTGTCATCATTAAAGTCAAAGATATTTATCCTAGACAATCGGTTTGCCATAAATAAAGTCCACCATGTCTTACCAGTTACCTATAAGTTGCGCTATACTCTACTTTCACGCAAAATGGAACGAACACATCCGGATCAAATTTGGCAAAGATCGATAAAAGCAACTTTTTATCAACACTGTATTTAACAGTTAATATTGGGATTAAACAGGTAATAAAAGAGCGCACAGCCAACCCGTCGATGAGTGACCACTCAGACTCAGACCTCGAGCAGCAGATCCAGGCGACTGTGAAGAAGCGCAAGGCGTTCACCACCGAGACCACCAGTCCTAAGAACCAGCCGCGGCCCGCTCTCGTGCTGCGTGATGATGAACATGCCGGGGACCTGATCGCCACCGCTGACGGACAGCTCAAACGGCTCGACGAGCGGCTCGCCAGCTTGCTCGCCTGGCAGAGGGTGCAGCAGGTTAGTACGGCGCTATGTACATAGTTATTGATACATTTTTATGGGTTGACTGTAGAAAATATTAAGGAAAAACTGTTTTTCTTAATGGTATAAGCAGGCAAACTAGCAGATGGGGTCACCTGATGGTAAGTCTTCACCGCCGCCCCCGGGTAGGAAGAAATAGACTCGCACACGCGAAGAAGAGAAAGAAACAAGGGAAGTAGTACAAACATTGCTGAAGCAATAGGAATCAATAACGATATGAAATGAACCCAGAAACACCGACAACGTACTGCTTCAAGGCGGGAAATAGAAAAAGAATAATGATTAAACGAAGTCCAGAAAAAGTGAAGAACTGGCCCTCAAGCCCCCAGTCGGAATATGACGAATTGTTTGGTCTGATTCAAGCAAGTCTCTTGACAAAAATTGGGTTCACAAAAATATTATAATCCTTAAGCCAAGGCCTAAAACCGAGCAGCTGCATTCTGTACTCCTTTTACGACATCCTAGTAGGCCAACATGGGATTGGGGTTTGTATTCTAAGCCGCCCCAATATAGCCAAACATTTAATGAAAGTTGTATACAATCTTAAATATCAACCTTAAGTAAATAATTTAAACTTAGAGATTCTAGATCGGTTAATCTTCAACCTAATTTCTACGTCATAGGGTTGTCTTGTCGAGGTAGCACTGAAATTGACAAACGAAAGTGTGTGTCCATTGTATGGTAGTGTGCGTAATGTTTTTGTATATTGATTAAAAAAAATATTAACTTCCATAGTCCTCCGTCAATGTAATGTTCGTAGAAAGGGGTACAAAGTTGCTTCACGTGTTAATATTAAGATGGGAATTTTTAATGTTCTATGTGTAATTTCTGGTAAAACATGGAAGTAACTCCTGGAGGAATGGTGAAATTGACGTGTTTATATTATCCTTAGTAGCATACTTGCCTTCTTGTGTCCCATCAGATAGCTGCGGGCGAGCTCATAGGAGGCAGCAGGCGGCGTGCCAATGGTTCGAGCAAGTGGGTGAATCGTTCAACATCGGCCGTTAAAGCCCCGGAGCGAGCGCGGCTGCAGTCTCTAGCGGCTAACGCACAGTCGACAGCCTCTGTGAACCTGGAGCTGGAGGACCAGCATCGCATTGTCGCGGCGGCTTGGGGCGAGCGCCCCGAGACTCCGCCCTCCGCCCCGCGGCGAACCGAACCCCGCACTGACCTCAAGGGCGCCTTCATTAAGGCCACCCTCCTCCGCGTCAGCACGCCACGAGGGTAAACACGTTTTTGTTCTTAAAAAAATATTATTTATTCATATTCATTTTTGTCTAATTTTCCACTCTAATCATGTATTTTTATAAGCGACGTGACAGATTAGCTTAAATTTTAAAAAAAGGTTAGCGAAGAAGGTTGTGTGCTACAGGACACCAGTGCTCCTCGCTCTATTGGGTGAAACCATCCACAATGGGACCATTTTTGTTGGTAGGAGCTGCAATATTTCAAAGTTGGAGAGCCCGATTCCGATGCGAAGTTCGTCGTTGCGCATCGGCTCTCAGAGTTGCTGCGACCTCATCCTGGACGGCAAGTGCCGCCGCGTATCGCCGATGCACGCCATTATCTTCCATGACCAGGTAATTAATATAATTTTTAGCCTAATTTTTTCATGGTTTTTATTGTGAATTTTAAATATTCAACGTGAAATTTAAAAACGGATGCCGATTTTGCATAATATTGTCCAGTGTACACACTCAAACCACATGTTTCATGCTAAAGAATCACAATGTATATGTATACCAACTTATTTGACATGTTTGAAGGACAAATTAAGAGTTGTTTTTCTTAACTAGCAGGATGATAATTCTGTGTTAGACATTAATTGATTTCGTCGTATAAAATTCTAATAGCAGAAACTGAATAGTAAAAGAGAGGTAATAAATGCTGGAGTTATATATATATATATATTATTCGATTCACAAATACAATTTGACAGTAGGTACAATAATAAAAGGAAATGATACATACGCTGTTGATACCTACAAAAATGATGCTACAAAAATGAGCATGAGTTACGGGTGAATAAGATACAAAAGGAAAACTTTATAAGACAAATCTATATAAGCAATTTCTTTCTCATAAGACCATGTTGTCTCATGTTAGTACGGCACTGTGGAGTAATAAACATTTTTT
>DWJZ01005185.1:0-14366 GCA_018249125.1 Asbolis capucinus | reverse complement strand
AAAGTTTGACCTGGGTGGGAATCGAACCCACGACCTCCAGTGTAGTAGTCAGGTTCACTAACCACTAGACCAACCGGTTGTTAAAGATTGATTTAAAAATACTCAATTGGTGTTCATAATAGCAAATACAGTAGTCTGTAAAATCGTTTGACTTCTGAATTCTTTTGGATAACGGAGGAAGGTTCGTGCGGTTGGAGACGGTGACGAGATAGTAGAAGGCTATCATTCAGAAGGTTTCTTACAGGTTCTGGCTCAAGGTTGTGGTGTGGAACTTTAATTACAGTATTATAGGCGTAATTCTTATAATTCGCACGTAAAAAGTGTGTTTATCAATAAAAAATAAACTTATCTTTTACTACAAACTGCCTTCAAAATGTTTTACAGGCACGGGTCGGCTAGGCAGGTGATGGTTTTAAAAATATTGTAACGTTTATCAAGGATAACGTAGGGATATATACATATGTAGTCGGTGCAAATTTGATCTGAAATTTTTACCATACTTTGACAAGTATGTATTGAAAAGGAATGTTTGTAATCGGCCCAGTAGTATCGTAGCTTGTTTCGATGAAAAAATCAAATCTTTTCTCTTTATATTATTAATGTAGATTTTCAAATCATGTTTTTCTTATTTCTAAACTCACACATTAGGGATTATAAGGTTTCTTAATTCAAAAATTTGCAGAGTCTACAAGCATTTTGATTCATCTGACTAATTTGATGCATCGCTATTAAGATTTACGAATAAGTAAATAAAATTGTATTCATATGGCCCCTTTCGTAAAAATAAGCTACGGAATCCTCTTATTTAAAATCCCTTATTCTTTTTCTAGTTTGTAAACGCTTTTTTTAATACTACAGCAAATGAAATGAAATGCGTTTATTTCATCTTAGAAACCAAAAAGTTCTCTTAACGAAAGTAAAAATTTACCAATAAAAGTCCCTATATCAAATATGAAATGAATAATAATATACATATTAAAACAATCAAATCTATGATAAAATCTGAAGTCTCGATTGACAATATTATCTGTCATTGGCTTTATAAACGAATACAAACTTAAGACTATGTAAGCATAAATAAAAATTCAAAAATATTTTTGAATACATACTAAAGTTTACAGCTTAAGTTCTACCCAGTAAAATAAAATTCAACTCATATTTAAGATAAACATTTTTACACCATTCTATTCCATTTCATTGTAGTTATTTTCTTAAAAATATTTTTCACATAAAACACCTTTGCTCCTCTTACCTGCAAGGTAAACGTATTCTTTATAGATGCAAAGTTAAAGTGAAATGCAGTGTTCTTCTGAAGACCAACACTAATGGAGTCTCTCAAGATCGAAACTTTGTGAGGAACTATAGCGTACTGCATATAGACATTACAAAGATTTACATACAAACTAACCATGAAGTAAACGCCTGCCACTCAAGAAGTTTCAACTTTGATTAAGTTTGCAACACTACTTTGTGAGTTAAGGCGTTCCTCGCGTGTCCATCTACTAGTAATCTTTGTTCAAGACTTAATATACTTCTTCACAAGGTAGACGGTGAATGTTTTTCTTTTCGGTGAATCATTTACTTTTAGGGTTCCGTTGTAAATTAGGAGGAGTAGAAATTGTATTAAGTTTTTATGGAAATTTAGTGAACATCACCAAATCATAAAACTTAAAAAAATAAAAAAAATCTTTTTTAAAGTTTTGACTAGTGATGGGAATAAAATAAGGAATGAAAACTATTACATATAATTTCGGAAAGAAGATTTCTTATAACAGTAAATTTTAGTAATAACACTTGAAGTAAATAGTCCTAAAAAGCAACTATCCTGATCAAGGTCCAGTTTTATTCGTTTTGAGAGGCCTTTGGGTGGCTTAAAATATCTGACATTATGGCCACACTTTCAATTGGAGCAGCTTGGAGTATATTTTATGTCTCTTCAGTTACGAGAAGAGAACCGTGTTTGTGGGCCATTAGCGTGTTAAAGCCAAGTAGTCTCAGTTGGAAATCTAAGTTGAATGCGAATGACAAAGGAATTTGCATTTCAATATGAGACAGGTACACATGTACCTGCTATTCCCACTGACATGCTCTGTAAGCAATAGCTTTAACTTTGATTAAGTTTGCTAACAAAGTGCTTGTAGATGTGTAGTTTATTTTTCAACTTAGCGAATGAATATTATAATCTTGATAGTGCAAAACTAAAAGTTATTTTTACTCAACTGCTCTAGAAGGAGAGAAATATTTTTTGAGTGAATGTTACTCGTAGGTGTCTTCTCGTGGTGTTCCCTAAAGATCAAAAGTAATTTTTAGTTGTTAAAGTGGTTTTTAGTAGTTATTTGTACTAGTTCGGGTTTCTTGTGTTTTAATTATAAAAACTGAGATAATAGTACGATATTCTCACACCAACATGTTAGTTCGCATGCATTTTTTTCTATTTCGGGAAATACTTTAAACTTATCTATGGTATAATATTAACGCTGTGAAATTGTCATAGCTACGTACAACGAGAAACTACTTTCATAAAAACTGTTCATTAGCTTGACCAGGAAGTTGATTTCAAGGATAGTACTCTGTATACTCATTCCATTAAAGTGAACTTTGCGTCAGATAATTGACTCAAACTAGAGTATGACTTCAGCTATAACAACGCAATTCTGTATAATTATATACTTAAGAAATGTATAGTTAACAAGAAGGAAATATTCAATTATTAGTTTTACAAGCTTTTATATAACTTGCAATGTATGTTTATATATTAGTATATTTGTTCAAATTTCGCAAGGTTAGTTAGACTTACTCTTCACTACGGAAATTTTGCATAGTTTTCATCCTGATCTCAATGCAATTTTATGACAAACATGACCTGATACTACATTTAGGATGGGCTCCAGACGAGGGAACTCTTCGGAGGTTAACAACACAGTTACGAAATTTTATGTGTTTCTTTGTATTATGGATCTACAATTAAAGCTTGTGTTTTTTAAATATTTTTAATAAGCCTTGTAAATGATTGCGTTCGCTATAAAAGAACACATTTGATTTTTTTCTCTTTTTTAAATGATGAAAAAGAATATCACATCTCTTAAACATGTGTGGGTAAAGTATATGCATTTATAAATTGAATTATCTCTATTGATATCATGTTATTCCCAATTTAGCTCAAACTAATATCTGTTTCAAAATAAATAAGACACCAAAACCCCCGATCGATGACCGGTTAACGAGCGATGCATATTTGAATAGTAATTTAGCAACAATCGGACTGATTGGCATTAACGAGCCTAATTTACTCGGAGCTGTATTTGACTAGCCGTCTGTGAGTGCGCACATTGTGAGTGAGCTTACATATCCGGCCAGTTTTATAATTTTGAAGCTCAGATTAGCTTAACTAAATTCCTGTGGACGGATTAATATGTCAACTGACTGAATTCGTTTCGTTTTGTTTAACAGCACAGTATGTTTGTTGTATTTAATGAAAACTGAATTGAATTCACCAAAATTGTAATAACATTAAACACAAATTAGCTGTTTGATACTAAACAAATTAGATATGAGTGGGCTTCAAATATCGGCTTATAATTTTGAAGTTCCGATTGGCTTAACTATATTCCTGTGTACGGATTATTGTGTCAGTTGACTGAATACGTTGCTGTGTGACAAAACCAGATATCCCTTGTATTGAATGAAAATTGAATACAAAAATGGGTACCATGCTATTGGAAGGCTTGTAAGACCTTTTTTTCTTTTACTATATATATTTTTTTGATCCTGTAGCTTAGTTGTTGGTGTTCCTGCCCCAAAGCGGTGATTGTTTAGTAGTTGAAAATTCGGCGTCCTACTTGGGGGGATCTGGGTTTGAATCCTAGGGCGCGCACTTCTGACTTTTCGGAGTTATGTGCATTTTAAGCATGTAAATGTCACTCGTTATAACAGTAAAAAAAAAATCGTAAGGAAACCTGTGTGCCGGGGAATTTGCAAAACCGAAAGGTTTTTGTAGTCTGCTAATCCGCACCTGGCCAGCGTGGTGGACTATGGCCTTAAACTTCTCAATCAGAGAAGAGACCCGTGCTCAATAGTGGGCCACGATGGGTAGAGATGATGATGATGATCCTGTCGAAAGTAAGAAGGGTCAAGTCGGCTAGAGCAGGCATATGATACATGAATGTTTGTTCTCCGTTATTGGACAGTATTTGTGTTAGTTACACGAAGCGACAGAGGGAATTCAAGGGTATAGTAAGGTTTGAGGTATAAGTGTGTAAGCATGAATAAACGTTTATGGTATAAGTGTGTAAGCATTAATAACCGTTTATAGTCTGAGTGTGTAAGCATTAATAAAGGTTTATAGTGTGAGTGTGTAAGCATTAATAAACGTTTATAGTATGAGTGTGTAAGCATTAATAAACGTTTATAGTATGAGTGTGTAAGCATTAATAAACGTTTATATATTAATTCATAGCAACTAGGGTAAACCGACAAAATTGATGAATATGGCTAGGCAGATCTGCTGCCCCGATGACTTACGATGCCCTATATTTTGGTGTTAAGCACTCTGAGCTACCGAGTTCAGAGGAAAGTACCGACCTTGTTTCGATTGAGTAATGAGTCGAGCTTAGCAACAGCAGGTTACAGTGCCACTTACTACCGGATGTACATTGTATATCTGTACCCAGTTTTTTGGTGATAAAGTGTTACAATACAATATTATTTATAGTATGTATTGTAAAGTGTTATTGTATCGTATTAATAAGATAAAAAAGTGGCCAAAAAGTGGTCAAAAAGCGGATGGGTCATTATGACAAAAATTTCATGAGCGCCTTCGTAATTTAGTGAAAAATTACAATAATGTTATTGTATGTTGACTTGTTATTTTATGTTGACAAGCCGGTTTGTTCTAGTGGTCAGTGAACCTGACTGCTACACCGGTGCCGTGGGTTCGATTCCCACCCAGGTCAAACTTTTCTGCGAGGAGCAAGAATGTTCGTTCTGTGTCTGGATGTAAATATCTAGATAAGTATGTATTTAAATCTATATATGTATGTTTGTCAGTTGTTTGATGACCACAGTACAAGCTGACGCTTAGTTTGGGTCAAATGGCCGAGTGTGAGTTGTCCAAAGATATTTATTTATTATTTATTTCTTTTAGGGATTAGCGTTGATAATGCTGTGCACATTGCAGCCAGTGCCTATTTTTTACTGCGAATATGTTGGACTGGCAATAACTACTTACTGCATCACTGAGAGTTGTTGATGGGTAATTTAATCGCTTCTAACTACCAAATCTGGTACAAATTCTGAACTAAAGACCAATTTAAGTAACCAACAACTCCGAATTTTTCAGTTAGTTGGCAAGTTATCGGCATAAAAAACATCAATATCTCCTGAAACATGTAGAATTTACGGACTTGTATCTCGCATCCTAATCCCAGTAATGCACCTTTCATTTTTTTCAGAGCTCCCAAGTAAGCCGCTGATCTTCGATGAATTCGGCAAAGAGATCAGCGGTGTTGCCGGCCCGTATAGCGAGGAAGGTGACTTCAAACTTATTTGCTCCGTAACTGGAGGTAAGTAGTTAGGAACTTTTGGTTTTATCATAACATATGAACTGAGTAGAATTAAAGTAAGCTAAGAAAAGGAAGCAAATTTTCCTATTAAAATTCGTTACGTCACTAGTAACAAATGTATTTATTTGTATTTTGCTTGGTAGGCTTTTGTGAAAGGATTTTCGTCTTTCGTCTTCTTATTCATCTCTCGTCTGTTTTCACTCATACCGCGAAGGACTGGAATAAGTTTCCCGCATCGGTGTTCCCGTTCAATTGCAATGTAAATATCTTCAAGTCAGGAGTGAATAAGCTTATACTAAGTTGCCACTTGCCATCAGTTGGGATCGTAACCAAGCACTAACTTATCTTAAAAAGACAAGATAAGAGAACAATTATTTCGTTAAAGGAACTATTTGACGTAATTAAATTAAGGTCCTTGGAAATAAAATATGAGGCATCAGAAAACATTTCACAGTTTACAGTAGAAATAACGGGCTACCTGGCCAGAGAGATTATAAAAGTTACCGAAAGACACTGCTGTAAACTGGTTAGATCTGCAAATACTTCATGAAGCATGTACAGGTGTTAAAGTTCCCTTAGTGAAAAAACAATTACCTGTTTAAAATGTTAGTTTGTAACGGATAAACTCAAAGAGTACTGGATCAATTTCCAAAATGTTTTCATCCTTAGAATTCTATTTTAATTTTCTAAGTCATTATGATTGCAACCTATAACTGTCTCACAACTGGGAGTGGGTTTCCCCACCACAATGTGAGGACTAATCCTGAGTAAAGTCCAATAAGAAATACCGAAGTTTGGGAGAGGAGTATGCATATCTAAGAAGTAGGTAGCTGTGCTTACAACATCGTATTTTTCGCAAATTTTACTGATATATTCCTCAATTCAAAAAAGCCCTAACATCCTATTCATTGTGAGAGTTTTTAGAACATATTAGAATATAACCTATAATATATAAAGTAAAACAAAAATAATATTAAGCCTTTAAATGATGGATATAAAATATCAATGTATACAGGGCTATCATCCTTCAAAGAAAGGGAAAAGGGATGTTCGAATAATGACGAGTTAATGCGCGTTTTTTGCGCCACAGCCGAGCACCGTCAATCAATTGAACATATACAGATTATTTACACGTTTCGTTTTATTTTCGGTGTGTTCGATCGTTTGATACGTATTTAAATTGGTGATCGAACCGGGATTTATATTGGATTCGAGCCTGCCTGAATATTATCCACACTAATCCATTGTAACGTAAATACGATTGTGTTTTAACAAAAGATTTATAAGGTAAATGTAAATTTGTTTTTGATTAACTGTGTAAATTTGTTGTTTGGTTACCTTAGTTTCAATTTGGAATAGGTTAAATGAAGGTTTTTGAACGTTTGACGTCACGTATTTTAAATGTAAATGGACGTCAAAATTTGTTAATTTCTGTACCTCTTTTCCCGCAACTACGACATGACAGTCAACATCATATGTGCCCGAATAGAAACATAGGAGTCAGTAATAGTTTTATTAAAATTCACACGATGGTTTTTGAAATATGTATTTAACAAAAGTTGTTACAGCTTGTTCCGCGCTATAGCTATGACGTCAATGGCAAAATATTTGTAAGCCTGAGTGATATTCCAGTGAACATTAACAATATCAAAATATTAAAAATTATTTTTCTGATTTAGTTTAAACTGACATTCATAAAATAAAGTTTATGTGTATTTTTTCACCCTTTTGTTATAAAATTTTAAAAGATTTAGCACAATATATTTTGAACTATGGCATGAAGTAAAGATATAATTCAAACAAGCGACGTGATTTGTGATATTAAGTTATTAAATGCAGTGCACACCTGCCTAATATGATGTTACGTAATTCAGTGGGTATATTTTCATTTTACGTTTGGTCTCTGAAATTATACTCGGTGCACATTTAATCTGGATTTTTTTTACAAATAAACTTGCTAATTTTGTAATGCCAGTTTGAATGCGCACCGAGTTCAGGTTGGATCTAATCTTGAGTTTGGTCAACTAATTGACATAGTTATGTTCGTGTTAGACGTTCATTATCACTCATTTCAGTGATGAAACACATTGTGAGCAAGAATTAAATGTAATCGGGTTGTTCAGTTTTATAATATCTGTTATCAAAGTGTATAATAATAAAGACTTACGGATTTCGTGTGTTCGCCGGCAAGCGTCGTGCTTAACATTACTCTGTGGCGTCGAGCGCTACACTGTGTTCAAGGAGTATGTGTGGTTCTCGTTTGGCGCGTAATTACAAGATGTTTTCACTATGCTATAAAGTTTTGGTTTAATGAAAATATTTATTGTTGTGGCACGATATGTTCTTAAAGATACAGGACAGTCGTGATTCATTTATTATTTTATCGATATTTCATGGTCACGGCACAACTGTGACGGCGGAGAGAAACTCTTGACAGGTGACACTTGACACTGAAACTAATGAAAATAAGTCTGTCAACCTTCCGTCTAGTTCGTTTTCTTCTCATATCACAATACTAAACATGCAACCATGCAACTGTGTCGAAATATCGGTAAAATAAAAAAAAACGTTAGTACCCGTTTATATTCAAAATTATGTAATTAACATTTTTTTATTTGTTTTAGGAATACCCACACCCAAAGTACAGTGGTTCCAAGGAGATACAGTCCTGGCGACGCTTGGTGCTGGAGAACTACAGCCATCTGGGCCCAGGTCTTTATCTCTGGTGGTCAGGAATGCTACCAGAAGTCACCTGTCATCAGTTTACACATGTACAGCTAACAATACGGAAGCAGCTCCACCGCAGAGGACTTCGGTTCGAGTTGATTTATATTGTGAGTAGATTATTTTTTAATATAAGCAGTAAACATGTTAATTCTATAAAGGTTTTTCGGATTTCTGCTACAACTATCCTGACTGAGCGCAGTAAAATGTATTTTGGGATATCTATCTCCCTGTCTGTTTGTCTGTGTCTATGTCGTTGCATAATCACATAAACGGCTGAACCGGTTTTAATGAGGTATATCTTTATGAATTATGCTTAGTTCGGTTTAATATTAAGTTTGTTTTAGTCAAATTAGTTGCAAAATTAAACATGCATTTCAATTACTTTAAGCTATACCGACACCAAGCAGAAGACATTAAATGTATATTTGCAATTTATTGTTCCTCTGGCATCCATCCTGTCTTGTTATATGAAAAATAATGTCGCAATGAAGTAAGCGGTAAATTTCGCCGTGTGCCAAAATTTGCCGCAATATGTGAATAACATTTGTAACTAGTTTCTGCACGACCGCAGAAGTATGTTTCGGGATGATAAATTTATTAAAATATTCCAGGAGATTATTTTCTTGGGCTACTATCCGATCATCTAATTTTTAATTATGTAAGTTGTAACAAGTGGTTCTAGCCTAATAGCTTAGAATTCGGCCTCCTACTCAGGGGGTCCGGGTTCGAATCCCAGAGCGTGCACTTATCGAAGCACTGACTTTTTGGAGTTATGTGCGTTTTTAGCATTTAAATTTCACTCGTTATAACAGCGAAGGAAAACATCGTGAGGAAACCTGCATGCCGGAGAGCTTGCAAAACTCAAAGGTTTGTGAAGTCTGCCAATCCGCACTTGGACAGCGTGGTGGACTATGACCTAAACCTTCTTATTCAGAGAATATATCCTTGCTCAATTGTTTTTTGACAGGCCGCTTGGTCTAGTGGTCAGTGAACCTGACTACTACATCGGAGGTCATGGGTTCGATTACCATCCAGGTCAAACTTTTCTGTGGGGAGCAGGAATGTTTGTTCTGTGTGTCGCAGACACATATGTAATAGAAATATCTATTTAAGTATGTATTTAAAAGTATATATGTATGTTTATCAGTTTTCTGATCACCACAGTACAAGCTAACGCTTAGTTTGGGCTCAGGTGGCCGTGTGTGAGTTACCCAAATATATTTATTTATTTATCATTTCCACTTTAGTTCTAATCTAAAATGTGATTCGTTTATTTAAAATAAAGTATGATTAATGACGAAAAATCCTTGCAAAAAGTATATAAAACATTTCTTAGCGAGTTAGATTTTAAAAAAATAAATGCATTAGGTTTACAAACAGTAGATTTTTTATTGACACCTGCGTTTCAAGTATTGTATACTTTATAAGTTTGAAAGAACCATAAGACTGTTCTGGCAGAATAATCAGCTGTCTTTGAATTGTCTGTTGTATTGGAAAAATCGCTTTTCAAATACAGACGCGATTGACAGATTCTTTATTTGTAACAAGGACATTGCAAGATATTGGCATCTCGATTGGGTTTCAGATTGAAATAAAAATTGTTTCACAAGCGATTTTATTCAATTCTTTTGAAATTGGCATCCAATTGAAATATTACGAATAAAATTTGGTTTGTTTCTATAATAATAATAAATATTTTAAAGAGGAATAATATAAATTCTAAGATTCCTGTAATTTTTTTTAAATTACATTCTCTGTGTATCTAATTAAAAGTCTGTGCTCAAATATCGAATATAAATTATTTCCAAACACAGAGTCACTAATGGTTCCATATACAGCTCATAAGTACTAATTTGGTAAATAGATTCTGTACTAAGTAGATCGCTAAGTAACCATTAACGAATCTGAGTGCAACACTAAGATATCCTATACCTTGGGGTAGAATGGTCGTACAAACCATTTTAACGAAAACGGATTATGAATGCAGCTTTATTCAGAATTTTTCGCTTTATTGATTGGTCTGTGTGACGTTTTCAAATTCAAAGATAAAGGGCTTATACGATCCAAATGACTTCAGCCCTAAACAGAGTTTTTGTTGGAATTTATGGTGTGAGTAAAAAAAAAATTATCAACGACTTTCATTTATTTACGATTCATAAAATGTAACAACTCAAAGAATTATAGAGTGTATAAACAATTTTTAAATTAAGTAAACATTAAACCACCATTAAACCATTTTTAAATTAAGTAACCATTAAATCCACGCTAACTTCTAAACGAAAATACTGACAATAAAATAAGATTTTCTATAGGATACAGCTTAAAAACTAACCAGTCATACTAAATAGGGTAAATTTATCTATAGTAATAAATTTTTAACAAAAATGTTTTTAAAATTTTGCTTTTTGCTCGTCGTGTAAAGTTGGGTTTATGGCTTTTTCTACCTTTGTACCCCGAGAGCGATATATTTATTAAAGTTAACAATCTCACACCTTGAAAAATACCACAAAGACATAAGAAGGTATAAATATTTTCTCACAATAGCCTTCGGTGCTAAAGCTAGTGATAATTCATTTCTGACACGCACATATCTTCAATAAATCACAGGTGCGTTCGTGCGGATTCAAACCCGAACACCCTGTATTTTTTCATACATATATGGACATATATATGTTATGTGTGAGATATTTACAGCCTTGGATATTATGAATGATTTAATATCTACGAAGGTATTGAAAGTATACAGGTTACAAGATATATAGGTTACAAATATTTCAGTTACAATACGGAAGTCAAAGAATTTTTTTTATTTTACTCTCAAAGTGGGTTTTATGTCTTCGTTTTTAGGTCTGTGATTCTGTCTATTACAAACGCGTTTTTTAATTTTACTAAAGAATTTGTATTTTGTAGTCTAATTAAATTCGTACGTTCCAAATTATGTGTAGTTACAAATTATTTTATTAAAGCAGCATTATACAGACTTTTACAAGCTGTAATTATAATATTAGCTGTATGAAAAAAGCAAATCGGATCAGAAAAAGTCAAATCTTGTATTTAATTTTAGTTTTTGTATTTCATCACAAATGTGAATCAGTTAAATAAAAAATATTACACGTATTTTTCCCCAAATATATATATATATGCATACATCCATCCAAACATCTGGAGATGCCAATAAGCACGGCACTTCACGAAGTTGCTGATTGCCATGAGTGATTGAAGAAGCTTCACGACGGGATTAAGGAGACAGCAAGATTGAAGAGAGAGATACATACATACATATCAAGGTATCCGTACATATCTTGATATTGAGAGAGACATACATACATACATACATACATATCAAGATATGTACGGATGTATGTATGTATATTTCTTTCAATATCAAGATATGTATGTATGTATGTCTCTCTCAATATCAAGATATATATGTATGTATGTATATTTCTCTCAATCTCAAGATATGTATGTCTCTTAAATTTTGCCTCATTTTAAGGATTATAATGCCTTATTTTTTTACAGTAAGGCCCTTGACAGTGGAGATACTGTCAAAAGAGCAGCCGCTCTCAGTAGGGAGGAAGGCGGAGCTGCTCTGCAAGTCCACTGGGGCGAGACCACCAGCTACCATCACGTGGTGGCTCGGTGGAAAAACCTTGGACTCCATTACTAAGCACAGAGTGAGTTTGAAGGATTGTTTTAAACCTACAAAAATTATAAATACGAAAGTTTGTGAGGATGAATGACTGGATGTTTGTTACACCTTCATACAAAAATTACTGAACGGATTTGAATGAAATTTAGCACAGACATAGATTATAGTATGGTAAAGCACATACGCTACTTTTTATCAACGTACCTATAACAAGAGCGAAGACACGGGCGGAAATTAGTAATGTCATATATAAATCTCTAAAGGCCACTTTGGATATTGGCCTTCTGTAATTTTCACTACTAGTGATCAACCAACAAGAATAGATTTTCTCTGCCTGAAGTCCTTATGAGTGCTATCTGACGAAAAAGAACAGACGGCTTTACGTGCCTTCCGAAGCACGAACCACAAGTGAATTTCGCCACTAGTGTTCACATTTCCACTTTTTGTCCGCGTGCAGAACACATTAATGACCCAAAACCTCCTCATGACTGAGCATGACTTCACAAAACACTGTTTTACAATTGACATAAGCCGTCAGTATAAGAGGGTTTCAAAATACAGCTAGGGTACACAAATACGTAATTTCTAACTAAACGTGTACAGTAATAAGAAAAGTAAAGTAGTTCCTGAAAACCATGTTCTAATTACAACTTACCTAAGGTAAACCATTAAAAGGACTGACTTACCTTAGGACTTAGCTAATTAAACAGTTTTCGCGTACCAGCGTATCTATATTTTACTCGAACTAGTTACTCAAGTGCTTTTGGTCAGCAATTTCGTAGTTTGTACTAATCCTGAGTAAGATTTACAGTGAAATATAGAAACCAAATTTTATTATGATAAGTACTTTATTTAATAATATTATATATAAAGGCAGTTTCCCATGGACGTTTATGTAACGTTGTGACGTTACGTCATGTGGGAACGATCTGTGGTTCGTTCGGATTTCGAGACATCGACGGAAGAATGCGTAACGAAAAAAAAAATTTATGCAAATGTATGTACAATATCTGGGGAAACGGCAGTACCCCGCCAAGTCGAGCAAAAAAGCTTTACAGTTCTTTTCTCGCAGTGTAGGTCGTTTTCGAGTCCTATAAATTTGTATTTTGTATAAAGTACAAATTAACATCAAAAAACTTCAGAAGCAAGAAGACTTTTAAGAGCTGAAAAAAAACGCAACTCCATTCTCAATACAAGCAAAATCTCTTAAAGACTTCTTCAAAGAATTCTTAACAATGAAACCGTTTAGGTTTGTATTGATAGCGAAATTATTTTCCTTACAATTTTATTGTATCAACTGAATGGGAAATAAAATATTGATACTCGTATACAGGACTTGGAAGATCGGAACGAAACTCAATCCTTGCTGCAGTGGACACCATTGAAGGAACACAATGGCCAAGTGCTTACTTGTAGAGCCGAACACGCCAAGTTCAATAAATCAACTATTGAAAGCAAGTTGCCGCTTAACGTCTATTGTAAGTATTTTTGATTTATTTTTTTTACATTCTAAAATTTGTGCTTGATGTTTACTCCGCCTGATGGTAAGCGGCGATGTGGTGTTAGATGGTAAAGTGCATTAATTTAGTAATAGCCTATTCACTCTTGACTTAAAGACACTCTTAAACGAACGGAAACACTGACTCTCACAACTTATTCCAGGTCTTCGTGGTACGTATGATGAAAGAGAATGCAAAATTTATTCTAATTTAATTTAACTTAAGCTTATTACTAGCGGTTGTTATCGTTAGATAGCAATCGTTAAGCCATGTCGGAGGCGTTCGGGTGGCATTAAATTTCAGACACTTGACCACTAACCCCTCCACCAATCCGCATTGGAGCAGCGTGGTAGAGTATGACCTAGGGTTTCTCAAGAGGACTGACCCGTGCTCATTAGTGGGCCATCAATGGGCTAAAGTAAAACTTACCTGAAGGAAAATCGACGGTTGAAGGCAATACTTACTGATTGATATTTAGGTATAAAATTTCATAGAAGAATCATATTCAAATATTTAAAAAAAAATCACCCCTTAACCTTATAAAAAAATGTCTGAATAACTCTTGAAATTAGTTTTGTCATACATATTGGTGATGAGTTTTTCTCTTTCCTGTAATCGTAAATGTTAATTACTCGTATTACCTTTCACTATCGGTTGTCCAATTCTTAACCACTATCTGCTGTCTCTAGTGGTTAACAATTCGGCCTCTTATTCAGGGGGCCCGGGTTTGAATCCCAAGGCATGCACTTCTGACTTTACGGAGTTATGTGCGTTTTAAGCGTTTAAATGTCACTCGCTATAACGGTGAAGGAAAACATTGTGAGGAAACCGGCATGCCGGGGAGATTGCAAAACTCAAAGGTGTGTGAAGTCTGCCAATTCGCACTTGGTCAGGGTGGTGGACTATGGCCTTTGCCTTCTCATTCAG